>JAIUZE010067466.1:0-49503 GCA_022085475.1 Heliosperma pusillum
ACGAAGTCAAAGACGGCTCAAAAGTCAAGAAAGTCAAAAGACGACTTAAAAGTCAAGAAAAGTCAAAGAAGACTTAAAAGTCAAGAAAAGTCAAAAGACGACTCAAAAGTCAAGAAAAGTCAAAGACGGACTCAAAAGTCAAGAAAAGTCAAAGACGACTCAAAGTCAAGAAAAGTCAAAGACGACTTAAATGTCAAGAAAAGTCAAACTCGCCTTAAGACGGGATTCTCATGGAATCTCGCGGAAATTCCAAATACGAACTCGGAAATTCTAAATTCGACTCGAAACATAAAATTCTAAATTAAAACTTAAATTTGCTGAAAAGATTTCGTAAAATATTTTACTAGAAAAATAGGGTACATTTCCGGGTGTTACAATCACCCCACCTTTTAAAAAGTTTCGTCCTCGAAACTTGAGAGTAGAAAACAAAAGTATTAAGGACAAGAATCGGTTTTCAAAATTAATACGAAAACTCTTATAAGGGGAAACATTTATGAAATGATGTTCTTCTCGAAAACGGTTTAAGTAAATTTTTCATAAGTGAGAAACGTTATTTACGAATCACAAGAGTGCCCGTCGTGAACGAGAACTCTAGCTATCACAAATTAAATCAATGCCGAAACAGTGAAATCGAAAATCAAAACAAGTGTTAGTAAGTGCAAGACTAGTCACCAGACGTCTCCAATAACAGATCTAAACACCCAACTAAACACAAAATCCAAATATAAAAGCGAAAGAATCTATTTTCTCCAAAAAGAGGGTACAAAGTCCATCTTTAGACTATTTTAAAAAGTTAAAATAGGATTACGATATGGAGATTTGAAAGTTTTCTCAAGGATAGAATCAAAATAAGAAGACATTACACGAACTTAGAGCGAACTCGAACATCAAAATCACAAATCGTGATACTAAGAGATACGTCCACACGAGTAAAATGGACTAAAAAGGGGAAGGATTGAAAGTAGCGGATTGAGTAAGGATCAATTTGAGGGAAAGGAGAGGAATAAACCACAATACTATGCTCCATTTATGACAATTCAAATGTCGATCGCAACTCGACCTTACTAACTCCACGAGTAAACTAGTCCTCAAGAGAGTAGGGATAAATGAACACGACACAAGGAACATTAGGAAGCTTCATTAAAGACTACGATAAGATGGAAATAAAAGACGAAGGCGAAAAAGAAAAACGAGGTTGATTTAAGGAAGTGAACTACCAGACACGATCTCCGGGGGGGCATCAACTTCGGCTCGAAAGGAGTACAAAGCTGGATCCTTTAGTTTTGGCACCGGTTGCGGAAGTCTGACGATCGGGACATTCACGAATGAGGTGTCCAGGCTTCTTGCAGAAAAAGCAAAAGAGGGGCCTATCATAGCATCCTACTCCCGGGTGGAAGGGTTTCCTACAACCGTCACAAAATCGACTTCGAGCTTGAGCTTGAGGGGGAGCATTGAAACGTCTCTGGTTAGCATAGGCATTAGAGGAAGAGGGAGCGAAAAGTCTTTTGTCATGGAAGTTTGACCTTGGATTGAAAGAGGAAAAAGGAGATGGACTCTTCATCTTTGCCCCATCACTAAACACCTTCATGGAGTCCTCGGCCCGAAGGGCATCGTCATACAATTCTCCGAAAGATGTAGAGCTCCTCCTTACTTTGCTTTGGAGCAAAGCACTAAGCTTATTACGATAGTAAAAAGCTCTATCTTCATCATCCTTGATGAGTCCTGGCGCAAAGCGAGCAAGCTGGTTGAATTGGGTGGTGAAGTCTTGGGTCATCAAATCACCTTGCTTGAAATCGATGAACTCTCTGAGTCTTTGCTGCTTGAGCTTCATGGGGTAAAATCGATCCTCAACAAGAGACTTGAAACATTCCCACTCGAAATTGATTTCAAGAATAGCGGTGGGATTGGAAATAGACCACCAGTAGTCTGCCTCCCTTACCAGGAAGAACTGCGCAATCCTTACCTTGTCCTCTTCAAGGACCTGGTAATAGTCAAATTGGTTCTCCATCTCTCGAAACCATTCCGAGAGCTCGGTAGGGTCCGGCTCACCACCATAAGGCGTAATATTGCTCCTAGCAATTTGGCTAGCCACCCAAGCATAGCCTCCTTGGCAATTGTCTTCTCTATGAGGAGGAACTTGGTTGGCACTAACAACGTTCTCTTCTACACGAGGTCCAACCATCTTCATAAGAAACAAAAACAAATTAAGTTACTCCTATCAATTAGCATACGCAAAAAGACTACCAAATAAAGTCCTTAACTTCTACCCAACTCTCATTTATTATTTCAAGGTCAAGTAGTTTAATTTAGGGTTCACGTGTGTGCGTCGGGAGCGATTAAAGCTCTGATACCAACTGTGACAACCCTCGCGAATGCGGAAATATAAAACATACAAGCATGTGAATTATATAGCGGAAATATGAAGTTTTTAAAATTTTTATACATGCAAGAAGAAGTATACGAGGAGTGTCAAAAATATTACAAAAACTAAATTAAAAAATACCACAAGAGAGCGTTTAGTATCTCAAAGTTTTCACAAAAGACAAAGTAATTAGCAACTAGCTAAACAACGTCTAGAGGTGTTTCATCCAGGGACAACGCCCGCTAGCTCACACCCGAACCCAAAATAGCATAAGCAAAAAGCCATCCATGCAAGCAACCTGTTCATTCATGAAAAAAACATGAACGCCACAATCAGTGGGGAGTAACTCCGGGTTCTCCCAGCCATATCACATTAAACGTACATATAAGGAAATCCAAAAGTAAAATCATGCATATATAGATATCCATGTGAGTTACGATAAGAATAGATAGGCAATCCAATATAAAATGATAAGATCATAAGGAAATCAAATCCGAAACCATCATGTTATTCAAAAGACTCGGGGAAGACACTCTTAGGCAACCGAATACGCTCACTAGGGCTTGCATCTCACCGTTAGCGGTATAAGATTGATAAGATTGAGACTCGACAGACAAACCAAGTCAAGTCATGCGATGATCACATAAATCCAACATAGTATCATCCATTCACGAACCAAGACATTGACGGTGTCCAATCATGCAATGACCATGAATAATATCATGAAATCACGCATTCAAAGACGACGGTGCCCAATCATGCAATGACCATGAATAATATCATGAAATCACGCATTCAAAGACGACGACACGACGAAATCTCTCACGGTAAATGAAACGCACTAGCATCGTGTACATGGCAAGTATGATTATGGGCATCCACGGGAGTAAAACCTTCCCTGAACGCATACACGATTCAATCCATTTCGCTATATGTCGACTTATCCTCCTGGTAGGAACGATAATTTTAACAGGCTCCTAATCTAAACCTGGCCAGATTCCAGGAATCACATTTTCCGATTCGACATGCAGAGACGTTTCGCAAATCCAAAGACTCGGTTCAAATCATATTATCAGACGCGAGTACCCAAATTCTCGAGTTAGATCAATTCAAGAAAGGAGGCGGAAAAGAGTCAAGCCTCATAACAGGCGGTACGCTAACATGCAAAATAAACACCACCTCGTAAGTACCCACAACATTTGACGGCCGGGTCGATCAACTTATAGCGTTCAACTCCCAACAACGTCGTCGTATGCCCACTAACACATGCATTTAAGCAGTAGGATACCTCTCCGTTCCGACATTCCAGCCTTACGAACGGGAAGGTAGCCAAGGGAATGAGAGTATAAAGCACAAGACAAAATAGTGCTCAAACCGTATCATTTGTAAAAACCGACTCAAAGTGGGAACATACCATAAACCGTCACAAAACATGAGAATAGGGAATCATATAAGTTTAAATATGATAAAAATGAATCAATACATGATACATAAGCATTAGAACAAGTTTATGAAGCATAATGAATAAAAACATAGATCACCTCTCCAAAACAACGTTGTTTGGAAACCAACGAAAACAAGGGTCCACTTAAAACGGTCATAACTAGAGTTCTAGATATGGGAATGCAGAAATTTCAAATGAAGGTGATAGCTTAACCTCTTACGGTTCTAACGAGATGTCACACGCCCAAAACAAGCTAGTAACGAAGGAGATATGATCATTTTACGACAAGGGGTCAGTGCAGGAAAAATTCTGTTGGCAGCGTATGACGCAGCCTGCGTCACCATGACGCAGCCTGCGTCCCCCAACGCAGCCTGTGTCCTTCACGGGATTCAAGGACGATCAAAAATCAACATGTTATCAACAACAAAACCCTCATTTATCATCACAAATCATCAATTCTCATATCAATTAACAACTAACAACATCCATCAACAACAACACAAGTCCTAAGCATACTAACCATAATCTAAATACGGTTTCTATCCTATAAATCACATAAAACACGTAAATGATATCGAGTAACCCTTCACCGTTACCTTTAAGCGTCTTCACTACTCGTCAAGCTCCTCTTCTATTGGAAAATAGCCTTTGTCGGGATCTTGGAGGTCACCACCTACATATAGATCGTAAAAGATGAATAAAATTCATCTTGAGAAAGACGGAAAGATTGAAAAGCGAGAAAGACGATGATTTTAATATCAATACGGATAGAGGAAGCTAAGAGGGAAAGAATAAGACGAACTTACGGGAATTTGAGCGAGTAACGAAGGAGCTATGAAGATTCAAAGATCGAAAAATGGATGGAGGCAAGGGTTTGGGGATTTCTTATGAAGGAAGAAAGGTGTTTGTGTTTGAGTAGGAAAATAGGTTAAGGAGTATGATGGAGTATAAGTAAAGGGTGAGTCGGAAAAGTCAACGAAAGTCAAAGACGGTTCCAAAGTCAAAGAAAGTCAAACTCGACTCAAAAGTCAAGAAAAGTCAAAGACGACTTAAAAGTCAAGAAAAGTCAAAGACGACTTAAAAGTCAAGAAAAGTCAAAGACGACTCAAAAGTCAAGAAAAGTCAAAGAGGACTCAAAAGTCAAGAAAAGTCAAAGTCGCCTTAAGACGGGATTTTCATGGAATCTCGCGGAAATTCCAAATACGAACTCGGAAATTCTAAATTCGACTCGAAACATTAAATTCTAAATTAAAACTTAAATTTGCTGAAAAGTATCCGTAAAATATTTCTACTAGAAAAATAGGGTACATTTCCGGGTGTTACACCATTAGACTTTCGTATATAAGCTCGCCAACCATAAGACAAGGAGACATACCTAAAACACGGTTCTGGATGCCTCAATTCATTCGTCGCTTTCACGACATTGGTCATCGACCCACTGTATCGTCATTTCATCATATCGTTGGTCATCGACCCATCAACGTTGTTTTTATAATAAAGGGGGTTGAGCCTTATCCTTAGGCGCCTACGTATCTGTTTTTGCAGAATCAAACCGGTATCATAGTTTGAGCTCGTCGGCCTGTAGCTTTCTGTTACTTTGGCCCAGATATTAATGTCTTACTATTCATTTGAATAAAACCAAGAATTTTCATTTTGTTGGAGGAATAATTATCAATTCCGTTGTTCCGCTCAGGGAACGATTCATCGAATCGGTGCTCGTTCGAGCCAACATTTTTGGGAACCATTCTACTGGAAGAATAATTATCAATTCCGATGTTCTGCTCAGGGAACGATTCATCGAATGGGTGCTCGTTCAAGCTAACATTTCTGGAGAGCATTCTGTTGTGGATGTCATCTTTTCTGTTTCATAATAGGCTCTGGCGTCTGCGGCGATAGAGCCCCTTGTTGGAGCATATTCTGCAATGATCTTAATTTTGATAGCACGCCTCACGTAACAATATTTTGAGATTTTGAAATTCGAATGGGTCATCGACCGAGCTTTGGTTTGGAAATGGTCATCGACCGAACTTTGATTTGTAATGGGTCTTCGACCAAGATTTTATTTGATGATGGATCATCGATCGAGCTTTGATTTGAAAATGGACCATCGATCTGCATTTTGGAAAACAAGGATGGGTTATCGACCAAGCTTTGTTTTGAAATTTGTCATCGACCAAGCTTTGATTAGAAAAATCGAATGGGTCATCGACCAAACTTTGGTTTGAAAAAGGTCACCGACTGAGCTTTGATTTGAACAAGGATCGTCGATCCGCATTTTAAAAGATTAAGCATTCGAATGGTCATCGACCGAATTTTGATTTGAAATGGGTCATCGACGAACCTTTTATTTGAAGATGGATCATCGATTGAGCTTTCATTTGAAAATGGATCATCGAACCTCATTTTTAAATTTTTTTTTAACTATTTTGAGAATGTGATGGGTGACACGACTTGCATTCTTAAATGCGACTCGAACTCTTTCGACCCATAATCAAGGGGGCGTAGCCCGCTACCTTCAAACAAAAAAAAAAATCCTTAATTGTGTACGGGATTTTAATTCAATTTTGACTCGTTGAGGGTAGAACTCTTCAGCTATCACTTCTGAATAGGTAATCATTACTTCCGTCATTTGCGAATTAGGAACTTTCATCTACACCATCGTTCATATTTCACCTCCGCCTTCTTTTTGTTCAGCGGGTTTTATCATTTTTTTGCCTCCGCCTTCTTTCTTTTCAGCGGGCTTATTCATTTTTTCTTCTTCTTTTTTTTCATTTTTTTTTTTCGTATTTTTTTCATTTTTTTTTCTTCTTCTTTTTCTTTCGAAACAACACTTCGGGTTGCACTGGGGACATGTTGAAACATTTGGCCTCCGCCAATTAATTTGGGTTACTAACAATTCTTGTTAAAACTAGTCAGTGTTTTCTTTTCTCTTCGAGAGGGGGTATTCTTGTGAGAAATAGGCTTGCCTTCCGTCATTAATCCGGGAACAAAGAGCTAGTCTAGCTTCGTCACAAAATCATCTATTGGTCTTGTCTTGAGCACAAGTTCTTATGGAGGTTTCTACCGCCTTACATGAAATCGGTAAAGGGAACGGCCACTGGATCCTAAGGCACCTTACCATCTACAAGAGGATACATTTCTAATTAAGAGCACCCTTCGAGTGCGTCGTGCATTTTGGATTGAGGAACAAAATGAAATGGATATGGAAACAACACATGTAATACTTTTAATCGAAGTGATAAAAGTTTGATAGACTCAAAGAAAGAGCGATTGCTAGGACACACCCTAGATCGCAGAGACATGACTCGATTAAAAGAAAAGAAAGTCCTAGACTCGACTTAGACTAAAATTGGAAACCAAACTCCTACATGTAATCATCAAATATGGCCTTGGGCCTCGTTCTTCTAACTGGGCTAGAACTTAGAGCGATCAACGAACTTTTGTCCCACATAGATCCCACTTAGGTGGCATACTGGCCGAATAAGATAGGACACATCAACATTGTCTTCAATCGACATTTCCTTAATAAACCCCAAGCGAGTATCAGTTATCGAATCAAAATCCACTGCACAAATAGGACTCGACTCACAACCAACATGATGGACTGTACAAGACTCGACATTAGACCTAATTCCAGAGAGTGAGCAATTCGGCCCACTTATTTTGGATCGGACGCGGCTATGGATGGTTTTTCAAACCTAAACATGGATAGAACTCGTCATGGATCCTAGGGACGAACTAAATTGACTCTTTCGCGATGAGTCCTAGACATAACATCGTTACTTCTGTCTTGAACTCAACTTTGGCATAGACTCGGTGTGACACATCCGTGCTCGAATAAAACATGGCCCTTGGGCTCGTGACAAACACCCTGGGTGACCTACTTAGGACGCTCTTGGTGGAATGAGTTGGACCAACTAGTCGACATTCATCACTCGGACCCAAGTGTGAGAGACCCAATAATGTTTTGAATTTCAGGCATATTGGCTGCTGTAATGTAATCTACAAGGTGGTCTCAAAGATCATTTTTACTAAGATTAGTTTAGTGCTTCCCTAAATTGTTTATCAAAATCAAGGGGCATTCATAAAGGGGGAACTATTCTTGAAAATGCTTTAGTTTGTCAAGATCTAGTACAACTCTGCAACGACCTTCTGTCTCTGCTAGGTGTATTTTTAAGATTGACCTCCTAAAGATCTATGATATAGTTAAGTTGAATTTTGTGGACCAACTACTCAATGCTTTAAAATTTCCTGAACAGATGAGGGAAATGATTATGCAATGCATTACCATATCCACTTTCACAATGTCATTCATTAGTGATTGTTTTTGGGTCTTCCATGGGAAAAGAGGACTGAGATAAGCGAATAACTTATCTCCCTTGATCTTCACTCTACGCATGAATTATCTAACTAGAACTATGAAGTATGATGCTGAGAAAAAGGGTTTTAAATATCATCTTTTTTGGAAGAAGATTAAACAAAAAAACTTATGTTTGCAAATGATGTGTTAATGTTTTGTAAAGGTATGGGCAGTCTATGATGTTGATCCTCAAAGGCATTTCTACTTTATCAAAATTTCATGACTAAACGTTAGTGAATCCAAATCTAATGCCTATTTCAATGGTGTCTCTCGCCGTCTAAACGAGAATATTCTTAAGGTGTCTTGTTTTAAAGAAGGGACCCTTCTTTTCAAAAATCTTGGTATGCCAATTCAAATCACTAGACTGAGGAGAAAGGATTGTGACATACTCATAAAGAATATTTGTAGCAGGATCCATGTTATAGGCACTAGGAAATTATCTTATGCAAGGAGATTGGTTCTAATAAAGGTTGTATTGGCTACTCTACATTCTTATTGGGCATTAATCTTCATTCCTCCTACAAGTGTAATAATGAATATTGAAGCCCTTTGCAAGAACTTCCTCTGGAATGGCAGTGTAGCACATAAGAGATCACCCTTGTGTTTCATAGGCACCTATTTGCATACTTAAAGAGGACGGAGGGCTTGGAGTCAAATAATAAATCTTATAGAATGACAGTGTTGCACATAAGAAATCACTCTTGTTTTCATAGGTGACTATTTGTATACCTAAAAATAAAGGGGGGGGGGGGGGGGAAGAAAAAATCTTGGGGAAAAAATTTTTGGTAGCCAAGTTGGTTAACTAGATTATAGGGAGAAAGACAGTTTATGGGTGAAATGAGTCCACCCTACGTACATTAAAGATAATGATTGAATGGCCTACAATCTTACTGGTGATTCGAGTTGGGCATTGATGGAAATTTGCGAAGCTAAAAGAGGAACTCAAGGATTGCTACAAGAATCATGTTTGGAAGATCAATCCAAATTGCAATCCTTCAGCTGGATGATACTCTTGGCTTGGAGAAAAGCACCCAAACTCCAAATAGGCTTCAATAGTATGGAACTCATGGACTACCCCAAAACATGTTATTCAAGATTGGCTAATATCCCTTAACTCTAATCTTGCGACATGTGCCCTTAAACTTCAGGAATATCAAGCTGCAGTGGACTTGTGCTCCATGATTTTGGATGCTTTCCCCCAAAACGTTAAGGCCCTTTTTCGTAGGGGGGTTGCATTTATAAAGTTGAAAACGTTTTCGGAAGTTGAATTGGATCTTCTTAAGGCTTTGGTGGTTGAGCCTAAGAACAAGGATGTAGTAAGGGAACTTGACGTGGTAAAAAATTATCTTCTCATGAAGGAGAATGGTAAAAGAACTTTAGAGGTTGCTCATATGGTTGAGGTGGATAGGATCAACAAGAAGCATTTACAAGTCGCTGAATCTTCTATGAAATTCAAACAATTTCGAAAGTGTGTGAATATGGAGTTGATGGATGAACTTAGTGATTGTGTCACTGATTTGGAAACCAGTTTAAAGAACGAGCAGGTTTCTATTAAATCATTTATTGAATTCTCTAAAAAGGGTGGAGGAACCTCCAGTCTAAGGATTACCGGCCAAGCTTATCAAAAGCTCATTGGAAAAAAAGAGTTGAGCTTTTACCATCAAAGGAATTTGTCAGTCATAACTATTCGGATCCTAAATGTTGCGACTAAAAAGAAGGAAAGTCTAGGAAGCAATACAAGAGAAATTTGTAAGAAGAAGAAAAGGAGGAGAAGGAGGTGTCCTAGAAAGGAGAATTCTAGGAATTTGGTTGTCAACAAAGAAGAGTCACCTCCCTTAGACATCATTAATATGAATCTTGCTGGTTCTTCTTGCATAAGTTCGAGTGCGTCTTTGTTAGGCGACAACTTCACCTCTCCAGATACCCAAATCATCCATGGTCCCATCAAGGTTACTATTCATGATCCAGGTTTGGCTTTTGCTCATGTGATTGACCACAATGCCACTTCCTCGTGCCCTAAATCTCAATATGGTTCTAATGACCATCAACCTTCCTTATTATCAACCCCGTCTAATAATCAACAGGCTTCCTTACTTTCTTCTTTCACCGAGAAATGTTTGTTCTCTTCTTCGGATGAAAGTTTCCAGTGCGGCACTAGCACGACTCTGTTTTGCAGGTTCCCTTTCACTCATCAAATGAGAAAGAAAAAACAAAGGAGAATAATCACTCCCAAGAAGGATTACAGCAAAGGGGATGAATCTCCAAGACACAATTTATCTACTTGCTCATCAAGTGGATCTCTTAACCGTAAATTTCTATGTCCTACTGGCGTAAGTGCGTCTTGTTGTAGGTATTCCCCCGAAGCTTAGCTAATAAAGAAGAGGAAAGAAATGTTTCCACATTTGTTCAGCTCTGATCGTCCCCTCAAGAAACGTTCTTTATTTATCACCCATATCCTTAGTTTAGTTTTTATTCTGATAATGTAATAATAAAATATGACTATGGGAGTCAGATTGGTACAATGTAAGCTACATTATCTTTACTGCTGCCAAAAAAAAGAAAAAAAAAACTCCTCTGTCTCCCATATTTTTCAGCAAACTTCATCCCTTCCATTTAGCCAAAAACCTCCATTAAAGCTCCATAACTTCATAAATTTAAGACGGATGTCATTTCTTCGCCTCTCAACGAAACTTGACGATTTATACATCAATATTCTCCTCTTCCTTTTCATACCATAAAATATCCATTTCCTCCAACTTTTTAAAAAACCCATTTTTCTAGATCTAATCTTAAGACGGACATAATTTCTTCGTTTCTTAATGGAATTCAATTCCGTTTAATGTTTCTGAATCCTCACACTATTCTCCTTCTTTCTATCTAATAAAAGATTAAAACTTTTAAATTTCTTTTAAGACCGATTTTCCATAATTTCAGTTTGGGTTTCTTAGCATATTAACTGTCGGTAAACGGTGGATTTTGAAAATTTTGGGTCAAGGAATTCGTTTGGGTTGATTGTTAGCTTCAGAATCGAATATTGGAAGTGCTAATCAAGGTAACGTAGAGGGGTTACTCGGTGTCAGATCTTATGTGTTTCTATGTATTCAGAGTAGCCTTTATGTTAAAGATGAATTCTTTTATATATGTTGGTATGAATTTATGACTACAACATATTTACTTGTTGGAATTTATTACATATGTCTCAACTTGTGGAAATTAGTAGATTTACTGTTCAACCACTCTTGTTATTGCTTGAAATTGAGTTTAATATCTTAAATGAGTGTCCTATGATGTTTTGATGTCTTATATGTTGGTTTAATACTCATATGATGCATTAACTGATGTTTTGTGATGAATTATGTTAGTAATTACAGATGGGCTTAAGATTGTTGGCTTAAAGTTGGGTTTGTTGTGTTGATATAAATGATGATTCTAATGTCTTGAATACTTGTTCATTGCTTGTTTGTGTTATGATCTTGTATGTTGAGTTTGGAGTTTGAAGATTCATTTTCAAACCCAAGGAAAGGGATGAAGATTCATGTTCATGGTTCGTGTGTAGCCGACGGGTGAAATTTCACCCGACAGAGCTTGACCGAGCGAAATTTCCCCCGGTAAAAAAGTTATCATAAATGTCCTAAAATTGTTCTGGGACCGGGCGTGTGAAATTTCACCCGGGCGGGCGAAATTTCACCTGGTGGATGAAGTTTTCCTTCACCAACCCCTTTCCGTAAAATGGTCATATCTCCTTCGATACATGCTTCTTTTGGGCCTGTGACCTACCGTTGGATTCGGAAGAGGATAAGCTATCACATTCATTTAGAATTTATGCATTTTCATGTCTATAACTCTACTTATGACTGTTTAAAGTTGACCCTTGTTATAGATGGTTTCCAAACATGTTGTTTTGAGTTGGGCATTATGCTTCTTATTGATTATGCTTCTTAAACTTGTTATAATGCTTATGTAACATGTATTGACTCTTGTTTATTATTAATACGTTTATCTTATGCCATATTCACATGTTTAGTGACGGTTTTGGATGTTTAGTTTACTTGAGCCATGTATGCCTAGAGTAGTTGGTCGACTCTTGTCTATTGGATGTTGTTGAGCTCTCACTTCCTGGTTGCAAATAGATACTCGTTAGACTTGATGTCGGAGCGATAGGGGTACAACCTTGTTGCTTTGGTGCATTTGCTAGTGGGGATATGACGACGTTGTTGGGAGGCGAACGTAATGCGTTGATCGACCCGACGTCAAATGTTGTATCCTTGCGAGGGGGTGTCATTGCATGTAGCGTACTTTCTTGTTTATTCTTGTCCTCATATCCGTGCGGGTTTAGCCGGAGGATGTTGCTTGTAATATTTCCGCCTCGTTCGTGCGGGTTTAGCCGAATATGGGATACTCGCTTTCGCGCGGGTTTAGCCGGAGGATCGAGTCTTGGATGCGAGGGTTTATCACGTGTCGAATTGGGATTGTTTATCCCCAAGAGTCTGGCCAGATTTAGACTAGGACTTCTGTTTTTTTGTCGTCCTACCGCGAGGATTAGAGTCTTGAGTATACAAAATGTTTATCGTATCCGGTTCAGGGAAACGTTTATCCCGTGTACTATATCGTCATGTCTTGCAAAGTACAGATGCTAGTGCGTGTCATTTACCGTGAGAGTGTTTGATTCACATGATGGTTGTTGGATGTGTATTGGATTGTTGTATACCTATTATTATCTCGTGGGTCATGTCACCAACCTCTTCGATTATATGGTTGCTAGCGGTGAGATGCAAGCCGTTAGTAGCGATATAGTTGCAAAGGCGAGACTTCCCTAGTCTCGATAATATGATGATTATGTTGTATTGATTTTCACATGCTTATGACGCTAATATGAGATGTTATAATTAGAATTGGCATGAAACTTATATATGTATGATGATGTATGTTTATATGCCTTAACCATGTTTGTTTTCATGTGATATGGCTGGGAGAACCCCAAATTACTCCCTACTGACTGTGACATTCATATCATGTTTTATGAATGAACAGGTTATAGGTCAGTGTTGCATGGGGTTTTGACGAGTGAGTTAGCGAGCGTTGTACTTACATCGATTCACCCTTAGCGTTGTAGTTTATATTAGTTTTATTATCTTACTTATGTTTTTATCAAGGGATCGGGATCCTTTGTATTTATTTAAGTTACAATTTGTACAAACGATTTATATATTAAACTAAGTTTTTGTTTTATAATATAGTGAAATTCGCGGTTTTATTTTGTAAGTTTTTAAAAAATCTCGTATTTCCGCTACAAATCTGTGTGTTTACTTTATTGCGAAATCGCTTAGTGTCACAGTCCTCCCCGTAAGCCATATTTACAATAGTTAATATCGCAAATGTCCTCAGTAGATTAAATGTTTGCACAGTTTATTATATTATATAAGGCAAATTTAACGAAAATAATCCAACGTTTGTCAAGTTTTCCAAAAGTAATCCAACCTTTAAACTTAAACATTAATAATCTAACCTTTGCATTTCCGTCACAAAAATATCTCATTACTTAACTAAATTGTATATATTTTTTTTTAGCAAATTAAGGAATAATTTTTTGTAACATTTATTTAATAAATATTTAAATTCGATATTATGTAAAGAAAAATTTAATCAAAATCGAAAAATCGAATAAATAGAAATAAGTAAAACACCCATATCTTCACCCTCATGAGAATACCACGTAAATATTACACTCGCAAAATGAACTAGAGAGAGAATTTGTAGATGTAAGAGAATCCGTCTTGATTGTCCCTTTTATTTTACAGAAAATAACAAAAAAAATCTAATTTTTGTTTTTATTTTAATTCAACTTTTTTTTTCATTCAAAATATTATTCCTTAACTTTCTACAAAAAAATGCAAGATAGTTGAGTGGTGTGTTATTTTTGTAACGAAAATGCAAAGATTGGATTATTATTGTTTTACTTGAAAGGTTGGGTTATTTTTGAAAGACTTAACAAATGTTGGATTATTTTCGTTCTATTTGCCATTATATAAATAAAATATATGATGAATGAGAAATTACACAACATTTGACTCTCAATCATAATCCGTAACAACTATCTCACTTTCCTTACTTCTTAGTGCAAGTTGACAAATATACTTTCCCATTTCCATAAGTATGCATGGCAAGTATAAATGTATCATTTATTACAAAAACTAAATAATTTCATAATACAAGGCAAATGTTACTGAATTATATCCATTTCAATAATTCAATACAAGCTTCAGTCTTGAGACAATCCACACAATAATAATAATAACTTTTTTTTTTGGAATTACACACAATAACAATATCTCCCTCGATAAATTATTTAAAAACCGACTCTATGATTTTTTTGCGAAAAATTATCACAATTTCCCGCACCAATGCAATCCAATTTCCCCATATTAAAATAATCCGAAGATAATTTTGACATGATGCGAAATTGGATAAAATGAACATTATTACACAAGCATGAATATTACGAAGGATACACAACGATGACAGATCTTGACCCAAGTATGGGAAAAATGTTGTAGTGATCATAGCCAGCTTTCATAAAAAGTTGCTTCCATTCTTCTTCTGTTCTTTCTTTGCCACCAATAGTGTCGGACAACATCTCCATATCAAATAAAAGTTGAGTATTATTTATATTATCATTTTGGATATCCAAAACCATATCTATAATTATCAATTTGCCTCCTTCATCTTTACATGGAATTGCCTCTTTACATCGTTTCAGTATCTTTAAGCAATCATCATCACTCCAATCATGCAATATCCACTGCAAATTTAAAATGGGTCTCAATGATTATCATAAATAAAACCAACTTGAAATAAGCGACATATACACGACATTAACACTACACGACATGTTGAATATAAATATTTGGAATATAATAACAAAAATGATTATATCAGATCAGGTGTGTTTTTGGTTATAATATTATAGACAAGGGTGTCAATGAATTGACGTAACATTCTTAATAGCCGGAAAATTCCCACGGAGCCCTCCAACTTTGAAGTTTTGTACGAAATATCTGAAATTTTTACCCGAAAAACTTTGAGTGCCAAGAACTCGGCTTTACAAACTCAGAAAATGACGATTTTTTTTTTTCAAATCGTTCATCTTTCCGAGAGATACGATTTGAGAAAAAAATTAGTCGTATTTGCATTCCGTGGCTATGAGTTTTTGTATGTCAAAGTTTTTTTTACCGAACAAAATTTGAGTGGCCATATCTCTTGGTCACAAGTTCAGAACTCGCTAATTTTTTTTTTCAAATCGTAGTGCTCGGAAAGATGAACAATTTGAAAAAAAAAAATTGTCATTTTTCGAGTTTGTAAGGTTTTCGGGGAAAAAATTTGGGTATTTCGGGCAAATTGTCAAACTTGGGGAGTACCATGAGAATTTTCCGATTCTTAATTATTCATTATGTCAAGAAATCAGTTCAACCAAAACATTAAACTGATGATTGGAGTTTAAAGATCGATTTTATATTCTGACACATTAAGATTACAATAATGCAAAATTTTGTTACTACGGAGTAAATAAAGAACCAATGAGAAATTCACAAGTGAGACTATTTTAATAAGAAAACGTTTCACCTTTTATTCGGGTCTGTCAACTGAGTAAGAATTGATTCACATCTTTTTAGGTTTGTGCATAGTTTACATATGTCAAATTTGATTCAATAATGTCCATTCGATTTGCATTCAATCCGGTTATTTTGGATAAACACTAGTTATTTTTTAATTTGGATACTGTTATACATATGCGAAAAAAATAAATAAAGAAAAATAAAGAAAACAACACACAGATTTACGTGATTCATTAACGTCGGTGTGTCAGCTATAGCCGCAGGGTAGCAGGGATGAGAGAAATTATGATAGAGAACGTGCAAGGTAAGGCTTGGAATGTTTATACTGTATTTTTTAGGACCTAATACAAAAAAACTTATAATAAGGCCACGTACAACAGAACGCTAGGGGCCTAGCCCAAACAGATTAACCGTTTAGGTTTCTTGCATGGCGTTGGCATCGAGCCCCCACCGTGGCAGCGAGACCCCTGTTCGAATTGTTCAAAGCGTTCAAAGCGAGAACTAGCAGATTCAAGGCACAAATCAAGTAGATACCTCAATTCCGGAGGTTAACGTATTACGAATCTTGAGATAAAAATTTGATTGACTTTCAATTTTGTTGCAAGTATTTTGATAAAAATTTTGTTATTTAAAATTTGGCTTTGACTAATTAGCTATATCCACTACTAGATTAATTTATTTTCTGTCTAACAAAAAGCGCAATTTATTGCATTATACTTTGCTTAGTAAATTTTGAGCTATAGTTAAAAATTAAGTAATGTAAGTTAAGGTAAACAATACATAGGATTCAACACTTTACCTTGAGAAGCACAGCATCAGCTGAAGGAATCATCTCAAACATGTCTCCTCCAACAAAATCCAGATTCAATCCATTATTTTCTAACCCTTCAACCACATGAGGTAAATCAAGCACAGTACACTTCACATTTGGATAAGCCTTAGCAATGGCGTTTGCCATGGTACCGGTCCCACCACCGACATAATCCAAGTCCGACTTACTCTTTCTTGCTCCCTCAACCACATGAGGTAAATCAAGCACGGTACACTTAATACTAGGGAAACCATTAGCAATGGCCTTAGCTAATGTCCCCGTCCCACCAGCGACATCAACCAACGACCCTACGCCTTCAAGCAACCCCTTAAACACATCATCACCCATCAAAATGTCGCCAACAAATTTAGCATCACTTGTCATAGCTTCATTAAAATGCTCGTTAAACCTTGGCTCAATACCAGCATACTCCCATATTCCACAACCATGCATGGTATGGAAGGGAGACACATCATCATTTCTAAACCAACTACTCAAATGGTGAGCTGGCTCGGTTAGGGTCGGGTCAAGCATAGCTAGCGCAAAGGGTGCTAGAGTCATAGGATGGTCCTGTAGGAGAAGTTTTGAGTTTATAGTTAGCTCAAAGGTCTCTTCTCCATTGACTAACTTGGATTTAGAGAGGAAGTTGGAGTGGACGAGTAGGCGTGTAATGCGATACAAGGAAGCGGACTTTGTTGGGTGGAGAACGAGCGCGTTGGCTAGCTCACGAAGCGTCATGGGTTTGCCATGCTTGTGGATGGTGTCCGGGATTTGAAGTTGGATTGCACATTTTAAGGCCATTGAGTTTAAGGAGGTGAATATGTGAGTCCATATGTGGGTTTGAGCATTTAGCAGCTCCTCATTGTGGTCGTAGTTGAGAAGGGTTGATGGATCCATTTGTGGAATTCAATCTATGGTTATAATTTGGAAGATTAGTTTGTACTACGTATTTATAGTACAAAAATAATCCATTATTGTCAAATGTAGATAAAAAATACTTCCTCCGTTCCGGTTATTTGTTTACCATTTTCATTTTAGGGTGTCTCATTCATTTGTTTACCTTTCTATATTGAGAATGTTTTCTATGAGTAATTTGATGTGCCAATGGAACTATAGTCCACTTGTCATCCACCAAGGACCACTACAAATGGTCCCCTACCATTTCCTTAATAATTGTGCCAAAAGCAAAGGTAAACAAATGACCGGGACGGAGGGAGTATTAAAAATGGTCAACGTCATCAGATCTTACTTTTCTTCCTTATAGGATTCTACGTAGTATGTTGGTCGGATACTCCTCCAACTTACTTAAATGTAACAACATTATACTGTAGTATGGTTTTCGATTCTGCCTAACGAGCTACCTGAAACATAAGAACTTACCCACACGAGAAATTAATGGGCTCCTTTTGGTTCATACAGGGGGAAGGGAATGATTAAGGGAAAAGAGAAGTTGCACTGAAATTATTCAGAAAACAAGGAAAAAAACAAGACAAGTAAGCTATGGTTTAAACACGCACAAATTGTTCTGTTTGCTGATTGAATGCTGGACCAAGGATAGATAGGACTTTAATCAAAGCACACATGCAATGATTAAGGGTTGAGACTTGGCCCCAACACATAGCAAAGGACCTAGACTCACTTCCCAACACACAGCAAAATAAAGGAAGATTACTCCAGCACACAGTCAAGAGCTTTAAACAGAAAACAGTGTTTCAGTTTTAATATGTTCTTCAAATCTGATCTGTATTTCATTAGGGGAAAGGCCTTATATAGGCAACATGATTACATCTCAGACGTTCAACTACATCTAGGGCCACAAAGGGCTTACAAAAGAAGACAGAATAACAGCTACAAGTTTGCAGAGTACTGAACATAAAGCAATAAAGCAGAAAAGCAATCCTAAAGAGACAATCTTCCTTAATTGTTTGCTCAGGTTTGTCTTGGGTGAAGAGTGGACTTCCAGGCTTGGGTTTGTGAGCCAAACTAAAGTAGAATGGATCCCAAAGACTGTGCTGAAGGTCCCTCATGATGGTTTGTTCAAAAGGGGAAGACTGACAGTGACATCTTAACTACTACACAAAAAGGGTTGATTTTTGGACTGTTGAACTTGGTCCCTAAGTTATCTTTTGATGTGGACATTTTATGGAGGAGAAATCCTGGACAACAATGTAGAGGACCCTCTCTAGGACCAAGCTCGACCATTGGTTGGGTGTGTTTAGGTGGAGAAGGTTTCGAGGGACCCTGCCCAAGGTGACTGTGACTTATTTGTTTGCGGGCTGTTTTTGTTTTGACTGGTTGGGTTGGGGCTGTTTTTGTGGGCTGTGATTTGGCTGTAAAAGGGGTTGTTTTTGTTGGGGTTGGGTTGAGGGGGGTCAGGAGTGTAGAGCAGGTTATCATAGCTTGTCATGTAGGTCCCTAAGCTGTTGATTGTTGTGGCTTGTGAACCTTCTGACTTCCCTTGACTGTGCTCTGTTGAACTGGCTTGTGTCTGGCCTTGAACTCCTGTTTCAACCTCCTCTTCTTGAAAAGGATTTGCCCTCAAATCTTCATCATCTTTAGACTCTCCATGATAAGGGCTTAAGTCTCCAACATTGAAGGTGCCATGAACAAGCTCATGCCGAGGTGCCCTCAAATCTTCATCATCTTTAGACTCTCCATGATAAGGGCAGATCTACCTTGTAGGCATTAGGACCTAATTTCTTAAGTACCTCAAATGGCCCATCAGCCCTTGGCATGAGCTTGCTCTGTCTTCTGTCTGGGAATCTTTCCTTCCTCAAGTGTAGCCACACCATGTCTCCTGCTTTGAATTCTCTGGCCTTCTTCGGAACCTTAGCCCTTGACTTGCACATCTCATTGGTTTTCTCAATCTGTTGCTTGACCTGGTTATGGATCTTCATCATTTGATGCACCCTTTCTTTGGCATCATAGCTGACTTCTTTCCTGAGTACTGGAGCTAGGTATGTAGGCATTAAAGGGTTAGTATCATAGACAATCTCAAAAGGACTCTTATCTGTGCTGCTTGATGGAGCCCTGTTGAATGCAAATTCAGCTTGTTCTAGTTTCAGAACCCAATCCTTTAGGGACTTAGCAATGATACATCTCAAGATCCTTCCCAATGTCTTGTTGGTGACCTCTGTCAGTCCATCAGTTTGAGGGTGGTGTGAGATGCTGAAGAGGAGTTTTGTTTTTAGGAGCTTCCAGAGTGTCCTCCAGAAGTGGCTCATAAACTTGGTGTCCTTGTCTAACACAATGCTCCTTGGAACCTCATGCAGTCTCACTATGTCTTTGAAGTACAGCTCAGCTACCCCCATTGCATCCTCTGTTTTCTTGCAGGCAACAAAATGGGCCATTTTGCTGAACCTATCAACAACCATCACTGAGTTCTTTCCCCTCCGTGTCCTAGGCAATGCCACAATGAAATCCATGTCGATGTCTTCCCAGGGCTTGTTTGGTACAGGTAGGGGTGTGTAAGGGCCTGCTTGGAACTTAGACTTGGCTAACTGACAGGGTTTGCACCTCTTGATAGTGTCTTGTACATCACCCAACATTTTGGGCCAATAAAACTGCTCCTGCAAGATTTCATATGTCTTCTGTATACCAAAAAGCCTAGCAAGGCCATTGCAGTGAACCTCCTTTACCAACAGACCTCTGTAGGGACCCTTGGGAATGCACAGCTTGTTTCCCTGGAATAGGAAGCCATCATGTACCAAGTACCTGCTTCCCTTCTTGAGTTGTCCTTCTGAGTAAACCTCCCACTCCCCCTTGAAGTCTGGGTCCTCTTGGTAGAGCTTCTTCATGAACTCAAAGCCTAGAACCCTTTGCTCCATGTAAGTTAGCATCACAGACCTCCTAGATAGGGCATCAGCCACCATATTTTTCTTCCCTTCAATGTATTTGCTTGAGAAGGAAAAAGATTGAAGAAACTCCACCCATTTGGCATGCCTTGGATTGAGCTTATGCTGGCCATTAATAAACTTGAGGGCCTCATGATCTGAATGCAGTACAAAGGTTTGGGTTTCAGATAGTGCCCCCAGTGGTTCAGGGATCTCACTGTTGCATAAAAGTCCTTGTCATAGGTAGAGTAGTTTAGTCTGGCTCCACTCAACTTCTCACTGAAGTAGGCTATATGCTTCTTTTCTTGTACCAGTACAACTCCAATTCTAAGCCCACTAGCATCACATTCTAGCTCAAATAACTTGTTGAAATCTTACAAACCCAACACATGAGACTTACACAACAGTTCCTTGATTAAATTGAAGGACTTCTCAGCTTTCTCACTTCAGTTGAACTCCCCTTTCTTCATGCAGTCAGTGATGGGAGCCATAATGGAGCTGAACCCCTGAGTGAACCGTCTGTAAAAGGATGCTAGCCCATGAAAGGTCATCACTTCAGTCACAGTCCTAGGTATAGGCCAATCTTTAATTGCTTTAACCTTCTCAGGGTGAACAGCCACCCCATCCTTTGAGATTATGAACCCAAGGAAGTGAACTTTAGGCTGTATGATGGTGTATTTCTCCAGCTTGTCATACAGCTTGTTCTCCCTCAGAATTTCACATAAAAGTTTCAGGTGTTGCAAGTGCTCTCTCCTGTTGGAACTATAGACCAGAATATCATCAAAGTAAACCACAATAAACTTCCCCAAATAGGGCCTTAACACTTCTGTCATCAGTCTCATGAATGTGCTAGGGTCATTTGAGAGCCCAAAAGGCATCACTAGCCACTCATACAATCCATGTTTGGTTTTGAAAGCAGTTTTCCATTCATCTCCGGCCCTAATCCTCACCTGATGATAGCCTTGTCTTAGATCAATTTTGGTAAACACCTGAGCCCTACTCAGTTCATCAAGAATGTCATTAAGTGTAGGTATGGGGAACCTGTACTTAATGGTGATGTTGTTGATTGCCCTACTATCTATACACATCCTCTAGGTTCCATCTTTCTTAGGCACTAGTAATGCTGGCACAGCACAAGGGCTAAGAGACTCCCTGACATACCCCTTGCTCAGTAGCTCTCCCACCTAATATTGAAGCTCTTGTGTTGCCTTGGGGTCACTCTTGTAGGCAGGCTTGTTTGGAAGGACAACCCCTGGTACTAAGTCAATATGATGCTCAATCCCCCTTAGTGGAGGCAACCCACTAGGGAACTCATCAGGGAAAACATCCTCATAGGTCTTTAGTAATGCTTGCAACTTCTTAGGGACATGATTAAGAACCACCCCAACTTCCTTGGTGAGGAGCACATACACTGGCCTGAGATCATTCAACTCCTGTACCATCTCTTATTCACACAGCAGCAAGACTTCCTTCGGAGTCTCAGTCATAAGAGGGGCGTTTCCTTTCAAGGTAGGGGGCAAAGGAGGCAAGATGATCTTCTTCTTTCCAAACTTGAAAGAGTAAGTGTTTTCCCTACCCTGGTGGACAACATCCCTATCAAACTCCCAAGGCCTACCCAGAAGAAGGTGAGATGCATCCATTAGAAGCACATCACACAGAGCCTCATCAACATACCCTTTTCTAATGGAGAATGGCACAACACACTGCTGGTCAACCCTCACTTCAGCCCCTTTGTTCAACCACCTAAGTTTGTAAGGGTGAGGGTGGTCTTTGGTGGGCAGGGTCAGTTTGTCTATTAGGGTCTTTGAAGCAACATTGGTACAACTACCCCCATCTATGATTAGATTACAGACTCTTCATTTAATGGTGCACCTAGTCTAAAAGATTTGGTGCCTCTGATCTTCCTCTAAGGGATGAGGTTGTGCATGCATTACTCTCCATGTTACCAAGCTTAAACCAGCATCAGGCGATACCAACTCCTCACTAGCCTCTATCTCATCATCACACACCAAGATATCATCCTCTCCCCAATGTACCACATCCAGGGTGCTAAGAGCCCTCTTAGTGGGACACTCCGTAGCAT
This sequence comes from Heliosperma pusillum, assembly GCA_022085475.1. Classification (NCBI taxonomy): domain Eukaryota; kingdom Viridiplantae; phylum Streptophyta; class Magnoliopsida; order Caryophyllales; family Caryophyllaceae; genus Heliosperma; species Heliosperma pusillum. The sequence goes on from JAIUZE010067466.1 coordinate 22,507, forward strand.
AATGACCATACCCTTGACACTGAAAGCATTTTTTGAGGTGGATGGTTTTCTTCTGGCTAAAGTCAACAGATTTGCCCTTATCAACAGTAATAGGTAATTTAGCAGGGATGACAGGTTCTCATATCCTGGCCCCAACATAATGCTTATAGGGTGTTCTGGTGGGTGTTTTAGATGCACTGGTCTTCCCTTTCCCCAATTTTTCCACATTGAGGGACAAATTGACAGCTTCCTCAAAGGAATAGATGTTGTGCAACTAAACTTTGCTAGCCACCCTCTCATTTAGTCCTTCTAAAAACCTAGCAATCTTCTGCTCAGGCTTCTCCACAACCTCACATTGCAGGGTGAGCTGCTCAGAGTCTCTCAGGTAAGACTCAACAGGCCTTTAGTCTTGTTTAAGGTGTGTCAGTTTAATAAACATGTCCTGGGAATAATCCCTAGTTATCGGACCTGTCGCAAGCCCGATACAAAGATAAATTACCCAGACTAGGCTAATAACAAATTAATGTAATTAGGGAAGTAGGGGTCGATCCTCAGGGAGATGGTGTTTCCTATAGAATGTGAAGTGTCTCGCAATTTGATCTTATCTAACGAATATCTGGGTTTTGGGATTATGATGTCTAAACTAATAAAAAGCATAAATGCAAACAAAATAAAAGCAATTGAAGATGAAAGCAATAAAGCAAATGATGAATTAACAATAAAGAAAAGCATCTAGGGAAGTAGGTTCGCACATGTAGATTAACATATTGATGAAATTGGATATGGAACATGCAAATAATTCATTGTGAGTTCGTAAGAATGATGTGTTCATTACAATCATAGATCAGATGGTCTAGCAGGCTTTTAGGCAATTTACTAGGTCTTAATCAACGATGTCATGCTTTGTCTATTCAATTTGTGTATCTCTACCTTGGAAAAGAATTTCATTCTAGTTATTGATTTTGATCAGAAATCGTCAACTATCGTGATAGTCCAAACATGCATAGACACAATGTTTTAAAAGCAAAATTTCTTTTATCCAATTAACATCTTTTAATCAATCTAACATGCCTACCTTACATCATAGAAAGATGACTACTCAGTCATGATAATGATTAAATCTAAGATGAAGTTAATAATAAAGACTAGGATAGACATGTTTATTTGATTTTGACAATAGTTAAGACTCTTTATATGACGATAATAACGACGCTAAATTGACAATCTAATGAAATGAAATGACGATTATAACGATACTAAAATGAATCTAAGATAACATAGATGAAAAATAACAATCAAAATAGAAAACATAAAGATATTAACAAAAGATAAGATAGGAATACCTAGATGACGATCAACAACGATAATGATAACGATAATAGAAATCCCTTGCTTAGAATAGTCGTTCCAGTAATCACAATACTTGAACCAAATAAAGTAGATTACAAAGATGAATTCTTATTGATCTAAGCTAAGGTTTTGATATAGAAAAGACAGAAATAAACTAAGAACTAAAGATGAAAAAGAAGAAAATGTTCTAAACAAAAGAAGAGAGGCTAGGCTCTCTCCTCTTAATCTAGGTTTCTAATCTAAAGAGAAGTGTAAGAAGAGAAGAGAAGTGAAGTATGAAGAGATGTGTTGAGAAGAGTGGCTGGAGCATCCTTTATATAATATTAGGATTTTGTGGGGAAGGGGTCGAGCATTGAACATATAGGACAAAAGGAGGACGTTGAAGTAATTTGGTCGAAGCAGCAGGGATACCCGATCGGGTACACACTTACCCGATCGAGTAAGTTGCATTCTAGAAGCTTTGACTCTCGTTTCATCTCCCCTTTCTTATGACTTGACTTCCATCATCCCCCTTGACCTCTTGAGTCGGGTTTGTTGATAGGGTTTGATGTAAAACGATGAATTCTTCGCCTAACTGATTGATCTTCTGACAACTGCGACATCGTCTTTACTTCTTCTTTCTTTTGAATCGGTGAACCTTCTTGAAATGCCTTCGACATGGTCAAGCTTGCTTCTCAAATCGTTGGGTTCTAGGCAAATGCTCGGGAATATAGAAAAAGGCGTAGAAACGTCACTTTCCCTACAAAACAGGTTAGAACATAGGAATTCGCCTAGAAGTCGATATTAGCTCATAAAACGGCTTAACAAAGCACAAATGACATACAAAACCGAGCTAAAATGGGGATTAAAATCATAAAAATATTCACTTATCAAACTCCTCCAAGCTAAACCCGTGCTTGTCCTCAAGCAAACATAACAAACAATACCAGGACAAGGGTTGCAAGCATTGGCTACTACACCATTAATAAACAAATCTCAACGTAAAACTTTGGAAACATAATGAATCATAACCCAAAAACAACGTGGGCAAGAATAATACATAAACATGGCTGAGATTTACATAACGGCGTAGCACAAAGAATTTCACTACAGAATTTTCGTCTCTTGCATAATCTTTTGACAAATGGACTCTCACGGCACACTCGAACACTCATTGCATATAAACGGTGATTTCTTTATGTGTAAATGTTTTTGAGACACTCACCTATCTACGACTTATGAAAGTGTGTCCACAATCTAATATGGTAAACAATTCAAAACACAAGTCAAAGATCACAATGCACATAGAAAAGAAGCCGAAAAGATGAGAAGAAGACTTTGGGAAATGGGTGAAAGGTGGACAAACAGTTATGGTCATGTGAAGGTTAGAATGAGCTAGCAACTGACCAATGATAAATGAATACTCAATCCAAACTTTCGATCAATTTCCAAGAAGACGGATAACGAAGCCTAAAAGCAACAAATTGGCTTATTACACACGAAACACAAGGGTAAACTGATAAGTCGATAATTATACGTATTTTTACCCTCTTAATATTATATTTTTAATGTCGTCTTTCGTATTTTAAAGCTAATGTTATAATTATTTTGTGTTTTGAGCTTTTAAATCCGTCTTATATTATTGTGAGCTAAATCAGACTTTTAATATGTATTTTGATCATTTAGTTACTTCCCGTTCAAATTGAGTTCGGATTTCTACTAAAGTAGTGTTATGAATGTAGGACGGTCCAATATCGTATTCACTTTGTCGAAAGAGAAATAAAAGTAAGCAGGCAAGCAAGTACGTACGTACGTAAAAACTTTATTAAACAAATGTCACGGAGCCGCGTGATATATTTTTTTTATAAAAGATAAAAGATAAGAAGAGGACTCGAGGGAGACGGAAGAGTGATTAAATAGGGAGACTCCAGGGAGACAAAGAATAGCAGACAGGAGAGATCTCCAGGAAAAGAACAGAGGCGATCCGACGGAGCGCAAACCCTTGTTCCGACCCGTTTTTCCTCCGATTTTCCATGAGATTTCTCAATCTTTCCTCTATTTTTATTGTTTTTATCATTAGTATGAACTAATTTAATTATAGGGACATGTAATTAGCTATTTGATATTGTGGGTTTATGAGATTGGATTATTGTTTGGATGATTACTTAGTTGATTGGATATTTATTCAAGATTCGTAATTTGACTCTATGATTCATGTTAATTTATTTAGTTTGATCATCTATATTATTTTCGTGAGTCTATTGTTGAATTGAGAGTAGTGTTAATCGAGTTGCAGTTTTCAGGTTCGGTTTCCTTTACTTGAATCTTGTTTGATAATTGAATTGTATGAGGTTGCAGTTTTCTGGTCTTATCTAATTCAATTGATTGGTGCTCTTATTGCGATTGAGTTTGTCAGTTCGATACATGTTTTCATGGTTGAGTTGACGTAATTTGATTAGGATTAAATTTGCGTGTTTTCACGGGATTTAACGAGTAAGAAAGATAAAAGTAGTAGTTTGCTTGTTTCCAAGGGACTAGCTAGTTAACCAGTCTATTCGAGACTAAAGTGAGTCGATGATTTTACCCCGCTATCTATAGAAAATTACATGTTTCCTATTAATTCGTCATTCATAGTCTATCACTTATAAGATTCGCTACTTTAATTTGTTACTTAGCTTAGCTACTTTTAGTTCAAAACAACCTAAACCAACCCCCCCATTATATATTACAGTTATATATATTATATTTAGTTAATCTAAGATAGTAACTTCAGTCCTTGTGGGTTCGACCCTTGCTTACACTATCTATTTGGTAGAATTAGCGAGTGAATATAAATTTAATTTTGATTGCGGAAACGACACGCATCAAATTTTGGCGCCGTTGCCGGGGATTGATTTCCTTATTATCTTAGATTATATAATAATTCGTTTAGTTAGGTTAGTTATTTATTTATTTATTTTTATTTTTTATATATTTGTTAATTTTGTTAATAGGTACTTCTTTGACTTCTAGACATGGCTGGAGCTGCTGAAAAGAGCTTGAGGGAGCATTTATTTTCTTGTGGGGAGACGCCTTCGAGTATTATTTTTCCCCCTTTGGAGAAACCATTTAAGCTAAACTCAGGTTTTATCGAACTTCTCCCTAAATTCTTTGGTAATTCAAATGAAGATGCTCAAAAACATATACAAAAATTTTATTTTACTTGCTCTACTTATTCTTTAGATGGTATTGATGATGATATAATTAAATTTCGAACATTCCCGTTTACTTTGCATGACTTAGCTAAGGATTGGTTGTTTTATCTTCCTGCTGGTTCTATTAATTCTTGGGAGTGTTTGCGAAAAGCTTTTCTTGAAAAATATCAACCACCTAGTATAACTAGAGCAATAAGAAAACAAATTACTTCTATTGAGCAGAATGAAAATGAATCTCTAAATGAATATTGGGATAGATTTAACCGACTTTGTATTTCTTGCCCCCAACACCAACTTAGTGAAAATATTTTAATTGAATATTTTTATGATGGTTTGCTGGATGATCAAAAGAGATTGATAGACATTGCTAGTGGTGGTTCATTGATTGATAAAACTCCAACTGAGGCTAGGAAATTAATTTCAAACATGGCCATTAGCACCCAAGAATATGGAGTAAAGGATGAATCTGTGGTAAAAATGCAAAAACAGTTAAAAGACCAAGCTGAACAAATTAAAGAATTGAAAAATGTCATGAATAACCAACATCAATCTTTGGAAAACATGGTAAAACAACTAGTAACTCAAATAGGACATGTTCACGCAAACGATATTAATCGTCAAGAACGAACAGAAACTCACCTCCACCAGCTTGATAATCAGATGAAACTTATGTTTACTACTCTTCAGAATAGCTTAGTGGTACATAATTTAGAGAAAAACGAATCTCCTACCATTGGTGAAACTAAAGCTATTACTTTGAGAAATGGTAAAGAACTTCATAATATAATTCAAACAGAGAAGGAGCTTGAGGTTAGTCGTGAAGTTGATAATAATAATGATTTGCATATAAATAATGAAAATGGTATTAAAGTTCAAGAAAAAGTAGAGAAAGAGGAAAAAGAAAAGACGTTAACTAAACCTTCCCCTTCCCCTGATAAAAATGTTAGAGCTACCATTCCATTTCCATCTAGATTTGTTCAATCCAAGAAAGATGATCAAAATAATGAAATTTTAGGAATATTTAAAAAGGTAGAAATTAATATTCCACTCTTAGATGCTATTAAACAGATGCCTAAATATGCTAAGTTCTTAAAAGAGTTGTGCACCAATAAAAGAAAAATAAAGAGTGGTGAGAAAGTCTTAATGGGAGAGAACGTATCTGCAATTATTCAAAATAAAATACCTCCTAAATATAAGGACCCTGGCATGTTTAGTATATCTTGTAAAATAGGAAACTTTAAACTTAATAAATGTATGCTTGACTTAGGAGCATCTATTAGTGTAATGCCTAAATCCATCTACCAGTCCCTTAAGTTAGGACCTATGTCTCAAACTGATGTAGTGATTCAGTTGGCTGACAGATCACATGCTTACCCTGTAGGTGTCTTAGAGGACGTTTTAGTTCAAGTTGACGAATTAGTGTTTCCCGTTGATTTTTATGTGCTTGATATGAGTAATTCGTACGATTATACAAATGTGCCACTTTTATTAGGGAGACCTTTTCTTAAAACAGCTAGAACTAAAATTGATGTATATGAAGGTAATCTTTCTTTTGAATTTGATGGGGAATTGATTAAACTGAATATCTATGATGCCATGAAATATCCTAGTGATACAATGAATGTGAACTCGATAGAGATTAATGATATAAATGACACAATTGAACGCGAAAGAATTGATAAATTAAATGAGTGTGACTTATTTGATGATGATGTGGATTTATGTCCTATGTTGTCTTCGAATGAAAAGGTTGAGTCTTTTTATGCAAATCCGGCAATTAATTCTTTTGAATGTGTTTCAAGTCTTGAATTACCGAAAGACACTCCTAAATTAAGTCCTTCTATCAAATTCCCCCACACTTTGGTGAACATGATACTTTACCTGTCCTTCTGTCAAATATTACCGAAAGACACTCCTAAATTAAGTCCTTCTGTCAAATATGCCCCTACACTAGAATTAAAACCCTTACCTAGTAATTTAAAATATGCTTTCTTAGGTGAACATGATACTTTACCTGTCATTATTTCTAGTTCACTGTCTGGGTCACAAGAGTTTAAATTGTTAGAGGTCCTTAAAGAATATAAAGAGGCCATAGGATGGACGTTAGCTGACATAAAAGGCCTTAGTCCCACCCTTTGTATGCATAGAATATTCTTAGAGAAAGACACTAAACCTTCTAGAGAACCCCAACGTAGATTAAATCCCTCCATGTTAGAAGTCGTTAAAAAGGAAATGGTAAAATGGAGGGATGCTGGAGTCATTTACCCTATTTCTGATTCCGAGTGGGTTAGCCCTATTCACGTAGTCCCAAAGAAATCAGGTATAACTGTAGTGGAAAATGATAAGGGTGAACTCGTACCTACAAGAGTGTCTAATGGGTGGAGGGTTTGTATAGACTATAGAAAACTCAATAAGACCACTAGAAAAGACCATTTCCCCTTACCTTTTATTGATCAAATGCTAGAAAAACTTGCCGGAAAGTCATTTTTCTGTTTTTTAGATGGGTATTCAGGTTATACCCAAGTACCCATAGCACCCGAAGATCAAGAGAAAACCACTTTCACGGGTCCCTTTGGTACTTTTGCCTTTAGAAGAATGCCCTTTGGCCTTTGCAATGCACCTGAAACCTTTCAGAGGTGTATGATGAGCATATTCTCGGACTTAATTGATAATTGTTTGGAAGTATTTATGGATGACTTTACTGTTTTTGGTGATTCCTTTGACTTGTGTCTTCATAATTTGTCACTTGTGCTGAAAAGATGCGTTGAGACGAACCTCGTTTTAAACTTTGAAAAGTGTCATTTTATGGTTGTACAAGGTGTCGTTTTGGGTCATATTGTGAGTTCTAAAGGTTTAGAAGTAGACAAAGCTAAAATAGATGTTATAAGTTCACTGCCATACCCGACTTGTGTGCGTGAGGTTAGATCTTTCTTGGGTCACGCGGGATTTTATAGACGTTTCATTAAAGATTTTTCTAAAATTTCATCCCCGCTATGCTCTTTGCTAGCTAAAGATGTTAACTTTGTGTTTGATGATGCGTGTAAAGTGGCGTTTGACATTCTAAAAGACAAACTCACCTCTGCCCCTGTTATGCGCCCACCTGATTGGAACTTGCCTTTTGAAATTATGTGTGACGCTAGTGATAAGGCAGTAGGAGCAGTCCTTGGCCAGAAAGTTGATAAAGAGTCGTATGTTATTCAATATGCTTCAAAATCGCTAGACCCTGCCCAATGTAACTACACAGTAACTGAGAAAGAAATGTATGCTGTGATATTTGCCTTAGAAAAGTTTCGGCCATATTTACTTGGAACTCATGTAGTAGTATATTCTGATCACTGTGCATTGAAATATCTTTTGAACAAGAGAGAGTCTAAACCTAGATTATTACGTTGGATGTTATTATTACAAGAATTTGATTTGGAAATTAAGGATAAAAAAGGTGCTGAAAATTATGTTGCTGATCACCTAAGTAGAATTGTTCAAGATAAAGAAACAGTAACCTTACCTAATTTATTTCCCGATGAACACTTGTATGCATTAAATGGTATACCACCTTGGTATGCTGATATCGTGAATTATCTAGTGTTAAAAGAGTTTCCCAAAGAACTGTCTAGGGCTAAAAAAGATAAAATCAAACATGATGCAAGACAGTATATCTGGGATGAGCCTTACTTATTTAAAATTTGCTCTGATGATATTGTGAGAAAGTGTGTGCCTGACAACGAAATTAAATCGATTCTTGAATTTTGTCATTCATTTGAGTCTGGTGGTCATTTTGGTCCTAAAAGAACTGCTCATAAAGTTTTGGAATGTGGATTTTACTGGCCTAATTTACATAAGCATGCTTATTTATTTGTGAAATCGTGTGATAAATGTCAAAGAACCGGTAATATATCTAGGAGAGACCAAATGCCGCTCAGTTCTATATATGTATATAATATATTTGATGTTTGGGGAATTGATTTCATGGGGCCATTTCCATTCTCTTTTGGTAACGCTTATATTTTGTTAGCCGTAGACTATGTTTCTAAATGGGTGGAAGCAAAATCTACTAGGACTAATGACTCTAAAGTGGTGGTTGACTTTGTTAAGGATCAAATTTTTAATAGGTTTGGTGTTCCTAGAGCTATAATTAGTGATAGAGGTACTCATTTTTGTAATCGCATTATTGAGGCTTTGTTTAGAAAGTACCATGTTACTCATAAGGTTTCAAGTGCTTATCACCCGCAAACTAATGGACAAGCTGAGATTTCCAATAGAGAGATAAAGTCTATTTTAGAGAAAGTTGTGAATCCTAATAGAAAGGATTGGAGTATACGTTTAGGTGATGCATTGTGGGCGTATAGGACTGCTTATAAAACTCCAATAGGAATGTCTCCATACCGATTGTTATTCGGGAAATCCTGTCACCTTCCAGTAGAGTTAGAACATAAAGCGTTTTGGGCTATTAGGAAATGTCACATGGATTATGAAAAGTCGACGGCTTTTAGAAAATTGGAAATTCAGGAGTTAGAGGAAATAAGAAATGATGCCTATGAGAATTCTGTGATTTACAAAGCGAAAACAAAGAACTATCATGATAAAATGTTATCTAGAAAGAGTTTTTCTATTGGAGACAAAGTATTACTTTATAACTCGAGGTTAAGGCTTTTTCCTGGCAAATTAAAATCAAGGTGGAATGGACCCTTTGAGGTTATTAAGGTATATGAGCATGGTGCGGTCGATATTAAATGTTGTAAATCTGGGAACGAATTCAAAGTGAACGGTCATAGGCTTAAACCATATTATGTGGGATTCGAAGCCAAATGGATTGATATCATTGATTTGGATGACCCGGTTTATGAAAGTTGAGCATTGACATAATGTCGAGCCACGACATTAAATAAGGCGCTTCTTGGGAGGCAACCCCAGCTTAAATTTTTATTGTTTTCGTGTGTGTGATTTTTATATGCTTTATTTTGTTAATTAGTTGAGTCGGCTTAAGTGCCTCCCCGAGTTTTGCAACCTTTGTAGGGGGATATTAATAGTGTCGGTTGCACAAAAATATTAGAAATAGTAAAAAAAAAAAAAAAAAAAAAAATTTCACTGCTGATTTTACGGGTATTTTGCTTCGTCTATATTTCACGAGTTTTGGTCGAGTGTGTTTCATTTTGCAGGTATGCATGATTTTTATGGCTGTCGGGTTATTGTTTGGTCGATGTACTCACCTTGGGATATTGAGCAGCAGCCAGATGATGCAACTTTGGAGCTGAAACACTCACTGAGAGCGAATATGAGCTACTCAAGGCTGATCTTACCTGAGCCGCTATGCACTATTGGCAGCCGCATCAACATGAGGATATGCTCCATTTCCAATTAAATCTCGCTAAGTATCTCTCCCTCTTATTAAATTTTGTTATAAGTACATAATGTTTAATCGCGATGTTTATTTTCGACATCGAGGACGATGTCGAGTTTAAGTGTGGGGGAGAGGCAAGCTAAAATAATTTATTTAAAGTTCTGGAATCTGGTCAAATTTAAATTCTTGTTGTGGATAACATCGGTTTTATGTGAATTCTGATCGGAAAATGTTGTTGTTCATTAGTAAACTTATGCTAGATAGGACTGGTGAATGGCTTTTGTATGCTGCTGCTTGTTTGAATTTTGAGTATGGGTGGTTATGACTATTTTTAAGTCACGTGCTGCTGAAATGTTTATGAAAGTGAATGGTGTTTAAGTAACAACCTTATGCTTATTGGACTGTACTAAGACGAGGGAGTCGACGACAAGCTCTTATGTAACAATTTTTCTAAAATACTAACCTAAAAAAAAAAAAAATAATTAATTTTCACTAATATCTATAAAGTAATAAAAAAAAATATTTGAAGTCGTGTATACATGAGTCTTTCCTCCATTTTGAACTTGGATTGATTAATTAGGTGACATATATATTTTAAGTCTCCTTTAAATTAGAATTATAAAGCACTTTATTTGGCTACCTTTATTTACACTTTTCATTGACTCTAGTGTGTGGGGTGTAAGCCGGTCTTTAAATTACTTTCATAGGTGACTCCTAATAAGGGCTTCAGGGAGATTATTTGACCTCATTTAAACAAAAATTCTATCCGGTGGCTCGAGTAATTAGATCCTTAGGGGAACTCAGTCAATGTACTGGGAGAATGCCTAATGACTTGTCCGGATGAGCGGGATCCATTGGTCGAAAGCTCGCTACAAGGGTCACTGGATAGACGGTTACGAAAGTTGGAAGTTGGAGGATATTGAAAAAAAAGAAAAGAAAGAATTAGAAAAGAAAATAAAAACAAAAAGAAAGAAAAAACGTGGAAAACGAGCAGAAAGAAAAAAATAAAGTGAAATTGTTTTGGTGATTATGGTGGCGATTTCATTGAGGGACAGATACACTTGAACGCTCGGGAGAACGATCCTCGTACTAAATGTACAGAAAGTAAATTTACCATTCGATCTTAAATTGCCCAAACCCGCCTCTATGAGTCAATACACTTTGCAAACGCGCACAAAGGTAGTTGGACCGAGTGTCTTGCTATGCATTTATTTATAATTGTAATTTAGAAGCGGTTTAAAATGTTTATGTTGGTTAATTAATTAGTTGTATAGTTTAGAGTGGAGGAAAAGCTTATTATACGTTACTTCCTAATTTAACTAAAAATGATTTCCGTTAACTTTACTAACTTAAACAAAGTGATTTCTAAAAATGTTTTAGTTTGTCGTCGATAAACTTGTTTGGTTATTCTAAAATCATTGAAGTTTTTAATTTGTCTTTGGCTCAAGTTTTGTCATTGTCGAGGACGACAATAGTCTAAGTGTGGGGGAATTTGATAAGTCGATAATTATACGTATTTTTACCCTCTTAATATTATATTTTTTATGTCGTCTTTCGTATTTTAAAGCTAATGTTATAATTATTTTGTGTTTTGAGCTTTTAAATCCGTCTTATATTATTGTGAGCTAAATCAGACTTTTAATATGTATTTTGATCATTTAGTTACTTCCCGTTCAAATTGAGTTCGGATTTCTACTAAAGTAGTGTTATGAATGTAGGACGGTCCAATATCGTATTCACTTTGTCGAAAGAGAAATAAAAGTAAACAGGCAAGCAAGTACGTACGTAAAAACTTTATTAAACAAAGGTCACGGAGCCGCGTGATATATTTTTTTTATAAAAGATAAAAGATAAGAAGAGGACTCGAGGGAGACGGAAGAGTGATTAAATAGGGAGACTCCAGGGAGACAAAGAATAGCAGACAGGAGAGATCTCCAGGAAAAGAACAGAGGCGATCCGACGGAGCGCAAACCCTTGTTCCGACCCGTTTTTCCTCCGATTTTCCATGAGATTTCTCAATCTTTCCTCTATTTTTATTGTTTTTATCATTAGTATGAACTAATTTAATTATAGGGACATGTAATTAGCTATTTGATATTGTGGGTTTATGAGATTGGATTATTGTTTGGATGATTACTTAGTTGATTGGATATTTATTCAAGATTCGTAATTTGACTCTATAATTCATGTTAATTTATTTAGTTTGATCATCTATATTATTTTCGTGAGTCTATTGTTGAATTGAGAGTAGTGTTAATCGAGTTGCAGTTTTCAGGTTCGGTTTCCTTTACTTGAATCTTGTTTGATAATTGAATTGTATGAGGTTGCAGTTTTCTGGTCTTATCTAATTCAATTGATTGGTGCTCTTATTGCGATTGAGTTTGTCAGTTCGATACATGTTTTCATGGTTGAGTTGACGTAATTTGATTAGGATTAAATTTGCGTGTTTTCACGGGATTTAACGAGTAAGAAAGATAAAAGTAGTAGTTTGCTTGTTTCCAAGGGACTAGCTAGTTAACCAGTCTATTCGAGACTAAAGTGAGTCGATGATTTTACCCCGCTATCTATAGAAAATTACATGTTTCCTATTAATTCGTCATTCATAGTCTATCACTTATAAGATTCGCTACTTTAATTTGTTATTTAGCTTAGCTACTTTTAGTTCAAAACAACCTAAACCAACCCCCCCATTATATATTACAGTTATATATATATTATATTTAGTTAATCTAAGATAGTAACTTCAGTCCTTGTGGGTTCGACCCTTGCTTACACTATCTATTTGGTAGAATTAGCGAGTGAATATAAATTTAATTTTGATTGCGGAAACGACACGCATCATAAACTCTTTCTGAATATTGACTTGACATTTCTTAGGAGATACTCATAACTTCTTCTTTTATTTCTTCCTTTTTTTTTTCTTTTCGTTTCTCTTTTTTCTTTTATTTTCTTTTTTTCTTTTGAACATAACATCACTTCTTGAACATTTTCGTTCTCCCAAATTCACTTTGACATCAAAGAACAAAATCTTCTTAAAAGAGCACCCATACACCATAGTCTAGCTACTAGCTCAACAGGGTAGACATTTTTAATATGTAGCTATTATTTTGTGAAGCATTTGTATGAAGGGGCTAATTTTGAGGTGTAATTCAAAGTGAAAAAGGTTTCAAATCTTAGTGAATCATGAATGTAATGCTTATAGGAATGAAATGAAAACCATACTTATGCGTTTTGACATGACACACATCACAAGAAGAACTACACACACCTAGATGAGATTGGGTATAGATGTACCAGCTTAAGGAGGTTCTACCTTACAATATATGTAACTTGCCAAATGTCAAGATCAAGCGTACTCATCTATAGATTCATTCCATACCTACTGTGTACAAGACTTCCCCATGTATGCACAGTTCAATGAATATTGAATCATTATCTTTTGAAAGCTCTAAGTTTGGGAAATGTAACATGATAGCATAGTAAACAAGCAAAACGTGAAAAGTATTCAATTATGTTCAGAATTTTTAAATTTTCTCAAAAATCTTCTTTTTCTTTTATTCAAACTTTGAAAAATGATCAACTAAAATGAAACATGGGAAAATGCAATCCCTCCCCCAAGCTAAACATCACATTGTCCTCAATGTGAGCACAAAGACAAAATATGCAATGAGATGCTTAATGGGGAAAAGGAAAAATGAAAGAAGAGTGAAGCTTACTAGTCAGCGCAGACTCCCCCAAGCTAGTCTTTTGGACTTGACAAGGAAGGTCTTTATAGATTTTCTTCAAAAACTGTTTCATCTGCAAAATAAATCCTAACAACGAAAAAGGGAATACAAAAATAAAAATGCAAAAAGAAAAGGAACACGGGTTGCCTCCCGAGAAGCGCAATTTAAAAGTCTTGCTAGACTCCATTTCTTTCTTTGATCATCCTTTATCTCTAAGCTCACTATCATCCAAGCTCATCATCGTAGCGTTCCTTACATTCTCCATCCATGCCAAGCTTTTCTGAGAATAGCCCCTTTTAGCACTTTTAGCAGTAGTGATTTTAGTATGCTCACCTGCAAGAAAATCAACACTAACATGTGCCTCCAACGGATCCGTCAGTAAGGATCGAGGCATAGAAGAAACAACAGAAGAGTCATCAACAGCAAGCACATAACATGAGTCTTCTAACACGGGACTCCTAACGGTGGAATTTTTACTAAAGGTCACCTTGTCATCTCCTATCTCTAATGTCAACTTCCCATTCTTGACATCAAAAAACTGCACCAGTGGTGTGCAATAAGGGTCGTCCCAAAATGATTGGGATTTGAGAGTCCTCGGCCATGTCAAGTACTAGAAAGTCAACGGGAATGAAAAACTTACCAACTTTGACGGGCACATCTTCTAAAACACCCATAGGTTGTTTTAGAGAACGGTCCGCCATTTGCAAAGTAATATTAGTGCATTTCAAAGCACCCATGTTAAGTTTTTCAAACATAGAAAAGGGCATGACACTTACACTAGCACCTAGGTCGCAAAGGGCCTTATCAATGGTATATGTGCCTATAGTGCAAGGGATGGAGTAACTACCAGGGTCCTTGAGTTTTGGTGGAGACTTATTTTTGCAAGAGTGCACTACACTCTTCAGTGAAAGCTACGGTCTTCATCTCATTGAAGGATCTCTTCTTTTTGAGGACTTCCTTCATAAACTTGGAATAAGAAGGAACTTGGGAAAGCAATTCAATGAAAGGGACTGTTACCTTTAAATTCTTGACGACGTCAAGGAACTTACCATACTTTGCCTCCTCCTTGTGCTTGGCTAATCTTTGGGGAAATAGGACTTTGATCTCAATAGGAATCTCCGGCTCTTCCCCTTTTGACATGGGCACCTCAGCTTCAACATCAACAACCACGGGCTCATCATTATGCCTACCACTTCTCGAGGAAATGACATTTACAGTTTCGTGAGGTTGGTAACATTGTGAAGGCAGTTGCCCTTGCTTTTGGTGGGTATTAGAAGAGGCATATTGGGAAATTTTAGCTTCCAACAATTTGATGGCGGCATCCTTAGCTTGATCGCTCTCCTGGAATTGAACTATTATGGTGTCTTGCCTTTGAGCCAATTAAAGCATCATGGCTTCAAGTTTACTTACACCATTTTCACTTTGTTGAAATGTAGAGGATTGAAATTGTTCTAGCTTTTGTGTGAGAAGGGCTACTTGAGCTTGTAAAAGTGTCAAAGTGGGGTCCTGTTGCTTAGATTTCAATGGTATGGAGCGGGAATTTCTATATTGAGAATCGTGAATTGCCATGGATTCAATGGTAGTGTGAGCAATTTCAACATTAATTTGATCAAATCTTCCATTGTTTGCAGAATCCAGGATATGACGGGACTCTATATAACACCCATTATAGAATGTGATGGCAAGGAGCCATGGATCTATCCCATGATGAGGACACTCCCTTTGCAAGTCCTTGTACCTCTCCCAAGCTTCATATAGGCACTCATCATCCCCTTGTCAGAAACCAGTGATTTGACTTCTCAATAAAGCGGTCTTTTCTGGAGGAAAGTACTTTTGGTAGAAGGAAAGAGCTAAACTCTCCCAATCAATGATACCTAATGTAACCTTATCAAGGCTATGTATCCACAACTTTGCCTTATCCCTCAAAGAGAATGAGAAGAACATCTCTATAATTTGCCCTTGGGTGACTCCAGTTTATCTAATAGTGGAGCAATAGTCACAGAAGTTTTGGATGTGAAGGTTGGGATCTTCTGTGGCATTGCCACTAAATTGGCTTCTTTATATTAGGTTAATGAAGGCAGGTTTGATTTAAAAGTTTTGGGCTGTGATTTGGGGTGTAGCAATACCCCTTGGAATTGTATCTGCAGTTGGTTTGGAATGGTCTGAAAGTCGAACCATTTTCTTTTGTGAAGATGAAGACGGAGTGTTGTTTGAAAGTTGATTGGTTTTTTTTTTTAGAATGGAGATGAGAATGGATCTTCTTCTCCTTCAAGATTAGATAAAATATCCGAGTAATTCTCACAAATACGGTCTAAACTTAAAGTAGATGAAGCTTTTGAAATTTCGTTGAATAGCTTTCGTCTCCTATGCAGAGTCCTTTCTAGATCGGGGTCCAAAGAGATAGGGGTCCCTAGTCTAGAAGATCTGGGCGTAAGATTGAAAGCTAAGATGAAAAATCAAGAGAGGTCTAAAGGAATTTGGGTTCCTAAAGACTAGATAAAACTAATTGCGATAAAAATCACAAGAAAAAGGAAAACTAAACCGTGCTCCCCGGCAATGGCGCCAAAATTTGATCGGACCTGTCGCAAGCTCGATACAAAGATAAATTACCCAGACTAGGCTAATAACAAATTAATGTAATTAGGGAAGTAGGGGTCGATCCTCAGGGAGATGGTGTTTCCTATAGAATGTGAAGTGTCTCGCAATTTGGTCTTATCTAACGAATATCTGGGTTTTGGGATTATGATGTCTAAACTAACAAAAAGCATAAATGAAAACAAAATAAAAGCAATTGAAGATGAAAGCAATAAAGCAAATGATGAATTAACAATAATGAAAAGCATCTAGGGAAGTAGGTTCACACATGTAGATTAACATATTAATGAAATTGGATATGGAACATGCAAATAATTCATTGTGAGTTCGTAAGAATGATGTGTTCATTACAATCATAGATCAGATGGTCTAGTAAGCTTTTAGGCAATTTACTAGGTCTTAATCCACCATGTCATGCTTTCTGATGCGTTTATTTTATATAGACTTTTTAGTCCATTTATGCACGCATTTCTATGTCGTTTAGGTGATATTTTATCACCATATGCCCCTATTTGGCTACTTTGTACTTTCATTACCATTTTGTAGGTACAAGCTGTGTAGTAGCAGAAACCGAACCAAAACAGTCCATTTTGCATGCATTTAGGAGAATGGAAGGATCGGGACAGGAACTCTTGCATGGGGAAGGTGAGAAACCGTTCATAATCAAGCCCAAGTCATGTTTCACACTACGTACTATGCCAGAAGGCCTCGATCGACTATGCATTTGGTCGATCGAGGTGAGTTGAAACCAGAAGAACTCGATCGAGCTACATCCTTTGCTCGATCGAGTAGAAGTCGTTTACTAGTTGGTCGATCGAGCAGATCAAGTGCTCGATCGACTGATTTCCATGAATAAAAGCCTCGATCGAAGGGTTATTTCCCTCGATCGAGTGGATCTTATCACGGGCTGCAAGTCCATAGCTTAATTAGGGTTAGAGTCGTGTTAGACACTATATATGACTCTTATTTACGTCATTATTAGGCAATGATTATTATTCAGAACTTATCATTCATAATTAGCAGACACTAATCTTTCATTAGTTTCTGAACTTTTTAATCTTTGGTTTTCATTCGGGTTTATTCGACGTGGATTGTTCTTTACGCCGGATTACTAAGATTGTGAACAATTTCTCTCTTTTACTCTTACCTTTATCTTAATCTTAATTACTACTTACTCTACTTAATTGTTGTGTTGTTATTGTTTATGCTTATTAATTACGATTTACTTATGTCTATCGTCATATGTTCAATCGTCTTTGTTAGCATAGTTAATAGCATCAGTAGCTAATTTTCTTGTATGTTGGGATGAGAGAAATTGTAGTAGAGGCATGTTAGGATAGATTATTTTAGTTAGTCTTGAATATGAGAATTAGTCTAAGCAATTTAATTGAGGTTTAGTCGAATGAGTATACGCAGGAGACTAGGCTAGGTAGTTAACCCCGACCTGGATTGAGAGATTGGAAGGGAAGGCTTGCTTAGAATTGATAGGTGACTCCTAAGAGGACGAGAGTTAATTAGGAAAATCCCTAGGGTGGTTTGAGACCGAGAGGAGAAAACCATTGCCCTTCTCATTGATAGATTGGCTGACTTAGTTGACCATAGATGCCGATACTGCAGTAGACCGAATCCTAGCATATTTCTCTCTTATCTGATTTATTTCTTATTTATTTCTATCTTTTACTTCTCTTTCCTTTACTCTCATTTAGTTTAGCTAAAACCAATTTTCAAAACCCCCAGTTTGTTACTTGCAGATTTAGATTACAGTTAATTAGTTTCCTCCCTGTGGAGATCGACCCTACTTCCGCTATCTTCTTAGTTAGTAGACTTAGGTTTTATTTTTGGTGTTTAACGACCACATCAAATTTTGGCGCCGTTGCCGGGGAGGCAATTTAATTTTCTGTTATTTATTTCTGTCTCGTCTTAAGGAATTTATAATTCCTTAAGACTGTTCTTATCTTTCTCTTTATAGTTGTGTATGAGCAGGTCCCAAAGGCTCGAATAAGTGGAAGCTGATCCGGAGCCTGAAAGAACCTTCTTGCGCCGAAAGAGAGGGTTAGATAAGACTATTCAGGAGGAAGACTTTAGTACTTCTGAATCCGTCTTTGACAGTTTCATTTTCGAGGAAGATTTGACTGTTGAGACTACTTTTCCAGCAAAGATACCTAATATTGCTAGCCATTCTGAGCCTACAGCTGCATGTATACCTCAAGGATTCAAACTTACAACGGACGAAGATGGAACTTCTTTCGATCTTCGTCCGTCTTATATCAAGCTTGTCCAGCAGGATAAGTATAAGGGTGTAGCTGGGGAGGATCCGAGGAAGCATATGGAGACCTTTGCTGACTACTGTTCTTCTATTCCGGTTTCTAAAGGGGTGACAGCTGACACGATCAAGGAGTTCTTGTTTCCTTTTTCCCTTACTAATAATGCTAAAGACTGGTTGAAGAACTTGAATAGAGAGAAACTGGGTATTACCGACTGGACCACACTTGCAATGGCTTTCTACAAGAAGTACTTTCCACCGCAGAGGACGAATGCTTTGAGGGGTCAGATTACTAATTTCAAGCAAACGGTTCATGAAAATCTCTATGAGTCCTGGGATCGATTCAAGACGCTAGTGAGGTCTGTTCTTCACCATGGGTTCGAGCACTGGTTTCTGTGTAACCAGTTCTACACCGGGTTATATGACGATCATCGAGCCATTCTAGATGCCGCGTCAAACGGGAGGTTCCAGAAGGAAATAGATGATGATAAGGGTTGGAAACTGATTGAGGAGATGGCAACCCATTGTGCTGAATATGGTAATCCGCGAAGTGGTACACGGACGATAGCTAGTATGGATTCTGAAGGTCTGGATGCAAAATTCGATAAACTAAATGCCAGACTTGACAAATGGGAAAAGAAAGCTGAAGATAACCAGCAGACGGTTCATTTGCTGCAGCAGGATGATATGATTACTTGCAAGAGGTGTGGCGAAACTGGTCACACGGCTATAGACTGTTTTGCTGAAAGGGAACAAGTTTTTTCCTTTCAACAATACCGTCAAGGAGGTAGGTATTACAATCAAGGGAATATCCATCCCAATTTGAGATGAACGAGCCAGAACGTCTTAAATCCTACACCTCCACCACCAGAGTCGACGTATCAACCATCGCACAAGCAAGGATTTCCGAAAATCCAGTCTTCACAGCAAGCTAGTTCCTCATCTGGAGTAATTTCAGAAGTCGGGGAGTTAAATTCTATGATCCAAGCTTTAGCTGTCCAAATGAGCAAGACTGATCAAGCAACGAATGTTAATATTAAGCTTTTGGAGTCGCAGATTGCTCAGTTGGCAGGAGTTCGATTGACTAGGCAACCTGGGCAGTTACCGTCTCAAACTGACAAGAACAAGGAGACGCTGAATATGATTACTCTGAGAAGCGGTCTTGCTTATGTTAGTCCAGGTACAGTTGCTGATATTTCTGGTGCGCATCCTGATGTTGCAAAGACTGTTGCTGATAATGTAATCGATCGAGAGGTTATTGCTAGTCGATCGAATGAAATGAAGCAGAATCTACTCGATCGAGAGATGGGTGTTAGTCGATCGAGTGAATCAGAAAGCATGTTACTCGATCGAGAGGTTGTTGATGGTCGATCGAGTGATTCTGATAGACAAGTGGTCGATCGAGAGAATCAAGTTACTCGATCGAATAAGTTGACTGAGGAAGCTGATCGATCAAACAAGTTAAGCTCGGATAATCTTCGATCGAGTGACTTAGATACTCGATCGATGGGTTTCCATGAGCGAGAAGCTCGTTCGAAGGGGTTAAGCAAGCGGATGATCAACAATGCAATTGTCAAGGATATGCAACGTGGTAATCCTGTCATTCCAGTTCCGTTTCCAGGTCGATTGAAGAAGGCTAAGGTCGAAAAGGAATTTGCTCGGTTCGCTGACATTGTACGCAATCTCAAGGTGAACGTTCCTTTTGCAGACCTCCTATTAAAGGTACCCTCTTACCTAAAATTTATGCGTGAATTTCTTTTGCGTAAGAGGTCGGTTGATACTATAGAGACTGTAGCGTTAACTGAGGAATGCTCTGCGTTCCTCCAGAACAAATGCCCCCCTAAGCTGTCTGACCCAGGTAGTTTTTCTATACCGTGTCATATAGGGACCTATCTCATAGACAACGCGTTATGTGACCTAGGAGCTAGTGTTAGCGTCTTACCTTTGTCTTTAGCCAAACGGTTAGGCTTTACTAAGCTTCAGTGTACAAACATGACAATACAGATGGCAGATAGGACCTTGTCTCGACCCTTAGGAATCATAGAGTATGTTCCTGTGCAAATAAGAAAATTCTTTATCCCGGTTGATTTCATAGTTTTAGATATACCCGAGGATTCTCACACTCCCATCATTTTGGGAAGACCGTTCTTGCTTACTGCGCAAGCGGTTATTGATGTTGGGTTACAGACTCTGACTTTTCAAATAGGTGGGGAGAACTTAGTATTCACGCAGTCTCATGCTAGTAACGGTCCTATGCTTGTGTCACCATGCTACGCACTTCCTTTATCTGATATCGCACCTGATTTATTCACGCATGACAAAGCTTGGGTTCTTATCGAACCTATAGCTCCTATCTGTGATATCCCCATTGCTACCGTAACACCTCCGCCCCAGCTTGGGAGCAAATTAGAGGAACATGCTGTTGTTGTGGGAATATATCCGTATACATCCCTTTAATCTTACAGGATTATAATGAAATTATGATTTATATGATTAATAGGTCATAAACGAAATTGCATAATAAACAAAGGGATTAGGAATATCCTTTAGTCCTCATAAATTCGGCCTAAGAACAGATATCAAAGTAGATATCCTCCTAATCGTAGCACCCAAGACTGATTGAGATATGCCCTTGTAATTGCTTGAAAAATTAGAGAGAAAAGAGTCTGTATCTTTTTCTTTGTGATGTGAAATTGATGATGAATCATTAGAGAGTTAGAATGAGTAAAACTCCTCCCATATACTCCCTATCACACGGCACGCATAGGAGAAAAATAAGGGATATTTTTCTCTTGTTTTGTTACCATTTTGACCGAAATTTCAAGGAGTAATCTAGACTCTTTTTCGGTTAAATTCGCTTCCATTTAATATAATGTTATACATATTATATTTGTCTAATATGTTGTCATACATTAATAAGGTCCATTACAACATTTTGCAGTGGATATATTAATATAACAATTATTATGACAATCGTATAATATATACTTCAATTATAAATATCGGTATATTTATAATCCTGCTAATTAAATATAACGTTTATGTTTAATTACGAATTAACATTTTAATTCGTTTAAGCTCACATTATATACTACAATTAAATATAACATTTTATATTTAATTACGAATTAGGTTTAATTCGTCTTAGCTAACATTATTTAATCAGTATTAAATAATTATATCATCATCACATTGACTAACTTTTTAGTCAAAAACACTGACTAACCTTTTAGTCATTTAATAAGGCATCAATATGATTATTTTTCTCAAATAATAACATCTCTCAATCACATCCTTTCGGTGTGACTTTTAGGGACCAGTTGATCACCGCCATCTGTATGACAATAACGTCAAACTTATCTAGCAAGCCAACCGTTATCGATAAACGTTAATCAACTGATTACAATACAAAGTATACCCTGTGAACCTATAGAGATTTATTTATGTTATTGCACTAACTGTGGAGGACACTGGCTCCAACAATCTCCCACTTGTCCGTACAAGTGTATGTGCGATAACCGATTCTCATATCCATAATAAATTTTTCCCACTCAATGTAAACCAATTTGCAAAGTCCGTATTCACAAAGGTTGTAGTTTACAAGTGATCAGTATCAAGAGTGGTTTCCCCGACTAGAGAGTAACTTAACTGATAAACGAATCTTTATTCGAGCATGGCCATGCATTTCATTTACAGCTCCTCGAGTGGCCCTGAGAAATAACACAACCTGATAAAGGTTGGATATTTTCTTCAACTCGAATCTTGCAGATACAAGCGCAGTATGAAATGACCCAGTGAATCTACTTAGCCTCCTGTTACGGTCGACCATGAGAAAGAAACCAAAGTCACCCAAAAACTGCCTTTATCTCAAGATACAGTCGATAGTCAAAAGAATCGACTCTAGGAACACTATGGATGTCCTATCCACGACCTGGCACCTAATGTTCTGAAACATTTAGGACTCCATAACGTCGTCACAAAATGTCCTGCGCAGTATCATTATAACCCGCATCTGTGATCGATCAGTCAACTGTTTGACTTATGGCTCGTTGAACCCACCATCAATCGACTTCACAGAATAATTGCCAGAGTTATCAGCTCATGTAGGCGATTACGGACCAAAACAAAATATAATGTAATTCAGTTCACTTTGTGGTGTTCAATGTTGTCCGTACAACCCACATGAAAAACAAAATATAAACAAAACGATGATTTCATAGATAGTTTTATGAAAAAGATACAGGTGTCTAATCCATATAAAACAACTAATACAACTCAGGAACACGTTTGATTCCCATGGAAATAACGTGCCCTTCATGCTTATCATATCTCAATGGTTTAGTGAGAGGATCTGCGACGTTATCATCCGTAGCAATCTTGTCTATCACTATTTCCCTTTGCTCCACGTAATCTCGGATCATGTGAGCCTTCCGTTGTACATGCCTAGACTTGTTGCTGGACTTGGGCTCCTTAGCCTGGAAGATGGCACCACTATTATCACAATAGATGGTGATCGGGTCATCCGAACTAGGAACTACGTTAGTCCTTGTAAGAACTGACGCATCCATATAGCTTCCTTCGCAGCCTCTGAAGCGGCATAGTACTCGGACTCAGTCGTAGAATCTGCTATAACATTTTGTTTGGAGCTTTTCCAGCTGACCGCAGCGCCATTAAGAGTAAACACGAATCCAGACTGAGATTTCGAGTCATCTCGATCCGTTTGGAAGCTAGCATCTGCGTAACCGGTTGCGCATAGCTCAGTGTCACCTCCATAAGTCAATACCCAATCCTTAGTCCTCCGTAGGTATTTAAGGATATTCTTAACAGCTATCCAGTGTGTTTCACCTGGATTTCCTTGGTAACGACTCGTCATACTCAATGCATATGCCACGTCTGGACGTGTGCATATTATGGCATACATGATCGATCCTATAGTTGATGCATAAGGAATCCGACTCATGCGCTCGACCTCTTTCGATGTCTTTGGTGCCTGAGCTTTACTCAAATGCATCCCAGAGACCATTGGAAGGTTCCCCATCTTGGAGTTGGTCATGCTGAACCTCTCAAGAATCTTATCTATATAAGACTCCTGACTGAGGGATAACATCCGTCGTTATCTATCTCTGTAGATCCGGATCCCCAAAATTCTTTGTGCCTTGCCCAGATCTTTCATCTGGAAATGGTTCTTTAACCAAACTTTTACCGAAGTTAAGAGAGGTATGTCATTCCCAATCAAGAGTATGTCATCGACATACAATATTAGGAAGACAATCTTGCTCCCACTCGACTTGATATATAAGCATGGTTCCTCGACCGATCGAGTAAATCCATTCTCTTTTATCACCTGGTCGAAACGATGATTCCAACTCTGAGAAGCCTGCTTAAGTCCATAGATGGAACGCTTAAGCTTGCATACCTTCTTAGGATTTTTAGGATCAATGAAACCTTCGGGTTGTACCATGTACAACTCCTCCTCCAAATAACCGTTTAAGAAGGCGGTTTTCACATCCATTTGCCAAATTTTATAGTCATGAAAAGTGTCACCATGCTACGCACTTCCTTTATCTGATATCGCACCTGATTTATTCACGCATGACAAAGCTTGGGTTATTATCAAACCTATAGCTCATATCTGTGATATCCCCATTGCTACCGTAACACCTCCGCCCCAGCTTGGGAGCAAATTAGAGGAACATGCTGTTGTTGTGGGAATATATCCGTATGCATCCCTTTAATCTTACAGGATTATAATGAAATTATGATTTAT
Organism: Heliosperma pusillum; assembly: GCA_022085475.1. Lineage (NCBI taxonomy): Eukaryota > Viridiplantae > Streptophyta > Magnoliopsida > Caryophyllales > Caryophyllaceae > Heliosperma > Heliosperma pusillum. The sequence goes on from JAIUZE010067466.1 coordinate 46,697, forward strand.
ATGATTAACAGGTCATAAACGAAATTGCATAATAAACAAAGGGATTAGGAATAACCTTTAGTCCTCGTAAATTCGGCCTAAGAACATATATCAAAGTAGATATCCTCCTAATCGTAGCACCCAAGACTGATTGAGATATGCGCTTGTAATTGCTAGAAAAATTAGAGAGAAAAGAGTCTGTATCTTTTTCTTTGTGATGTGAAATTGATGATGAATCATTAGAGAGTTAGAATGAGTAAAACTCCTCCCATATACTCCCTATCACACGGCACACATAGGAGAAAAATAAGGGATATTTTTCTCTTGTTTTGTTACCATTTTGACCGAAATTTCAAGGAGTAATCTAGACTCTTTTTCGGTTAAATTCGCTTCCATTTAATATAATGTTATACATATTATATTTGTCTAATATGTTGTCATACATTAATAAGGTCCATTACAACATTTTGCAGTGGATATATTAATATAACAATTATTATGACAGTCATATAATATATACTTCAATTTATAAATATCGGTATATTTATAATCCTGCTAATTAAATATAACGGTTTATGTTTGATAACGAATTAACATTTTAATTCGTTTAAGCTCACATTATATACTACAATTAAATATAACATTTTATATTTAATTACGAATTAGATTTAATTTGTCTTAGCTAACATTATTTAATCAGTATTAAATAATTATATCATCATCACATTGACTAACTTTTTAGTCAAAAACACTGACTAACCTTTTAGTCATTTAATAAGGCATCAATATGATTATTTTCTCAAATAATCATATCTCTCAATCACATCCTTTAGGTGTGACTTTTAGGGACCAGTTGATCACCGCCATCTGTATGACAATAACGTCAAACTTATCTAGCAAGCCAACCGTTATCGATAAACGTTAATCAACTGATTACAATACAAAGTATACCCTGTGAACCTATAGAGAGTTATTTATGTTATTACACTAACTGTGGAGGACACTGGCTCCAACAGTTGTATGCTGCCTTACAGATCATAGCGCGGCAGCATTGGAGCTGGAAAAGGGAAAGCCCGGTTCGCGTGACGACGTCAAGAAGAAGAAGTCCAAGAAGGACAAAGGAGCTCGCATGTACGCAAGTGATTCCGAAGTGGAGCTAGACTCCAAGAAAGCATCGTACGTGTGAAGGAAGAAGACGGAAATTACCGCAGCTGAGTGTACTTCCGCAAGTCAAAGGCCTAGAGGTGGCCTTCTCATGAAACTATTTGGTTGGTAGCCGGGTTTGCAACCCCGTGCAATTTGTAAAAACAATTTATCGCGTTTTCAATCAGACAATTAGACTATCACGTGATAATCCGTAGTTTAGATAGACAATTTATATTTCTTATTGGACAATTTTTGGTATTTTCTGGTATTCGGTTGGCAACGTTTTGCAGGAACGGAAGCGGAAATCAACAGTTCAATGTCGTGGGCTGTGCATTTACAAAGTGCTCGATCGAGTAAAGCTAACTACTCGATCGAGCGGTTATACCTGAAGATGTACTCGATCGAGTAGAAGTTTTACTCGATCGACCCCCAGTTTGATGCTGGTTTTCGGAAGCTTTGTCTTGTGAGTTTTTCTGTTTATCTTTCCATTCTTCATATATATTTCATTCATTAGGAACATGTATTAGGTTTGTCCCTTATATGCTATTGTGCTATAGCCAATGAGGACATTGTCTTTTTTGGTTTGGGGAAGTGTTTTACATCCTTTTGCGTCTGCATTTGCATTTGTATTGCATTCACGTTTACATTCATGTTAATTAGAAAAAATTTGAAGAAAATAAAAAAATATCACTTTTATTTTTGCATATAGTCGAGTCGGATTGGAGTCTTGTTCATGATGAAATTGCACTACAAGTCTATTTCATGCTATTCCTTGCACCTTTCTGGACTTACTTACTGAAATCGAAATAGTGAACTATGAATTTTGTCTTGGAATGTAAATTTGATTATTAGACTTTACTCAACATTTTGGCAAACTACTTATATTTTCTGAGATTTTAGAGCCTATAACTGGTGTCATTCATGACCAGTTCATCTAGGAATGAGAGTAGTTACTCCCCACACCTCGTGTCATTTGCTTGTATATGAATTTTGATTTCTTATTGCCTGCACGCATTGGGTTTGTGGTCGGTATTACGTGTTTTGAGAATATTTGTATCTCCCTTTTCCTAATTTTACCCCATTAACTCCACATAAAGCCATATCTGCCTGTTGCCCTTAACTACATCCAAAATTAAGCCTACCTTTGCTGAGCTAGTTTAGTAGTCGAGGTATTTGATGCCATTGTGTCAGTTTTGGCTCGTTTTCATTGATTGGAGTGGGTATTTGCGAGAAAAAGAAGAGAAGTGTTGATAGTGTCTCGATCGAGTACTTTGTTTAGCTCGATCGAGCGGATTTTGTGTTTATGTGCCTCGATCGAGTGACTTGTTCTCCTCGATCAAGAGGTTATTCCTCAATCAGCCAAGAGAAAGAAAAGGAAAAGAAAAGAAAGAAAAAAATGAAAAAGTATATTGAAAAATGATTGGTTGAAGTTATTGTTTTCTACACTTCCTATGCGTATCATTATCTTGTCGAGGTGTTATATGGGATTTGTGTTGTTTATGCCTATATTGGTTAAGGTATTGAGCTTAATTTTGATAATTGGAAGAATGGAACAAGTTCTAATGCGGTCTTGTTAGGAACTAGCTTGGCTATTTACCCTCACATTTCCATTAATTGTTTTGCCCCTTCTTACCAATTAACCTCACATATCCATATTTTTGCAAATGTTCGGCACGTGATTG
>JAIUZE010067468.1:0-32667 GCA_022085475.1 Heliosperma pusillum
AAGTATTTACCTTGGACCTATATTCGGTTCTTAGGATTGTATATTATTATACACTCTTTTATTTCTGTATTTATACGGGAGATATGTCTCCCGTTTCAGATATTTTTTATGTATAATATTATTTCCTTTTTGTTCTGAACCTTTTTCTTTAAGACACCTTCGTTATGATGAATATATTTAATGATAGGTTCCGGTTTTAAAATTTACCGATTTTCACTAAAGTGAACCTATTAGAAACGTATTCTCATCTTTTATTATTTAAATTACTTGTTTATCTCTTTCCGCAAATTTGAGGGTGTCACAGTTGGTATCAGAGCATTTTTGCTCCCGACGCCCGTTTGTGTACCCTTGTATAAATAACTTGACCTTAATAAAATAATAAACTTGTGAGATAGAAGGGTAGGATGGGTAGATTAGGATTTATGTTGTAGTCTATTTGTTTATGCTAATTGTTAGGAGTAACTAAATTTGTTTTGTTTCTTATGAAGATGGTTGGACCTCGTGTAGAAGAAATCTGTGTTAGCTAGAAGGAGTATCCTCTACCGAAGATTTGAAGATTTTCAAGCCTAATTGAAGTGTATTCCTTCTTCATCTATGAATTCTCTCGTTTGTATAGTTTTAAGCTCTCTTCCTTCTATCTAGGTGCTTCTTTCTCTTCCAACCAAATTGCCTCTTGGAAATCACTCTTGATAGTTCCTACATCTTACCATGGGTATCCTTACCTCCCTCTTGTAACATTTCTATGGATGTCATACCCATTTGTTTGTGGTATGTTTTACTTAGTCGGAAGAACTTTGAATTTTGTGGAATATTAGTGTTTGTTAGAATGAACTTGTGATTTGAGGAAAATGGTATAGATCTAATTTCACCCTATGGTGGTGAGAGTAGGTATCCTTGAGGAAGGTGTGGTAAGGTATGTTTAATGATTTTAATGCTAGATGCTTGTCATGACTTGTGTGTAAATAGTTCATGATATTCGATGGTGTAAGATGAATGAGTTGGCTATGACTTCTTAACTCATTAGTAATTTAGTCTTTTGGACTTAGAAGTTCAGTATTGGTTTGAAGACCATGCTTATGATATGTCTATTAGGTGTAAATAAGAAGTTTTGAATGATATCTTGAAGTGCGAAATACTTTTGAGGTTAAGTGACGTCTTGTGGTTTCCTTTTTGTGTTTGTGAGTATAGACTTGGTGCAAAAGCTTTTGGCTATAGTTCTTGGATTTAAATATATGATCTTACCTTATGGTATCGGGGACTCGTTTGAAGTAGTAAGGTTTCGTTGTAAGTTGAACCATATTACTTGAGGATTATAGATGATTATAAGGATTTGAGGATAAACTTAGGATGAAACTCTCCTAGTGGTTTTAGACTATGAAAGCTTAAGATTGCAATATCGTTTTGAGGATTTGTGTTTTAACTTTTGAAGATGAGGAAGTTCATTGTTAATAACTTAGGATAAAGAATTTTGGAATAAGTTGGATCAAAGGATTTCATAGTAAGCCTCTTTTACTTTGTGGTTGTTAGCAGTCTTGTTTCCCTAATTATAAATATTTTGATGGTGATTTCCAATAAGAGTTTTGATGGAGCTAAGAAGGTTAGAGTTCGTAATGAATCTTTCATGGGTTGTTAGTTATGAAGTTTACCGTACCGATGGACCTTAGAAGATTTTAATTGAATTTGAATAATTGGGAGTTGTTACTCGATGTGTAATGCTTATGAAATATTTTGGTAGGAATCTGATGATTGAAAATGTTGAGGATATATTGCACTCTCTAGAGGACTAGATTCTGGTGCAGTTAGTGTTGTCGAGTTACGATCGACATTTGAATTTTCATAGATAGAAGATAGTATTGTGGTTCATTCCTCTCTCTTCCCTCAAATTGATCCTTAGGCAATCCGTTACCTTTCAATCCTTTCCCTTTTTAGTCCTTTGTAATCGTTTGGGCGTACCGCCTATTATCACGATTGGTGATTTCGATGTTCGAATCGCTCTACGTTCGTGTAATGTCTTCTTGTTGTGTTTCTATCCTCGAGAAAACTTTCAGAATCTCTTTCTTTCTTTCCTCTTTCTATTCGATTTATTCTCTCTAATATTCCGTTCCTTCTATCGAATATCATCTCTTATAGATAGATATTAGAAGCTTTAATTAGAAATTTTAGGCATAGATAGTAGAGTTATTACCTTTACTATAAAATTTTTGAACTAAAAGCTTTTAGAAATGTTTGATGATTTCAAGTATTTTTACCGTCAAGGAGTGTTGAGACTCGTTATTGGAGACGTTCGATAACTAGTTTTCTCATTTGTTGATGCGAAAATGTATCTTTTAAAGTCTTTGATTTGGGACGTTGATGTTCTTAACTATAGACGAGAACCTTCCGCTCCATTGATAAGACCCTATATTTTTATTACAAGTATATTTTTAACAGTTTTGAAATAGACCTACATATATGTCACATTACTTCGTCTAAGTTTCGAGGACGAAACTTTTTAAAAGGAGGGGTGATTGTAACAACCCGAATTGTACCCTATTTTTCTAGTGAAAATATTTTACGGATACTTTTCAGCCTATTTAAGTTTTAAAGTGGAATTTATTGTTTCCAGTCGAATTTGGAATTTCCGAGTTCGTATTTGGAATTTCTGCGAGATTCCATGAGAATCCCGTTTTTAAGTCAACTTTGACTTTCGTTGACTTTTCCGACTCACCCCGTAAATTTGAAAGACCGAAATTATATTTGAAAAATAATAAATTTAATTTATTTTTATTAAGATTTATTTGAATTTATGATAATTTAATATAATTATTTTGAATTTATTCGGAATTTAAGAGAAGGTTTTACGGTTTAAACCCGAACATCATTTAACTATTCCCGAGTCAACTTAAATCCCGAAACAAACCCGAAACCCGACTTTGGCATGAGTCACACGGCCATGTCATCTTTTTCCACTCACATTAGATATTTGAATTCTTTCGATTAAACTAATACGAATATCTAAGATATTTGTAACTTTATCGATCCGTCAACTGAAATTACGCAAATCGCTCGAAAAACAGATCCGATTTCTCCTACTTCTACACGGCTCCCTGTCCTCTAAAAAGGCTAGATATTTTTCTTTCTTTTGATTACAATAACATAATATCTAATTAATATCTAGATATTTTATTAAACTATCATTTAATCTAATTATATCTAATTAATTACCTTAATTAATTATAAAACCCGAGTCAATCCCGTAACGACAATTTCAAAACCCGACTCCATAATTCCTCTATATTTACACGGCCCAATCTCCCACTTACTCACTAACTATCTTTTCATTTTACACTAAATCAACTTAAGATCTAATTAATACTTTCTTTAATCGTTCTTCATCGTTCTTCGTCGTTCTTCATCGTTCTTCCTCGTTCTTGAGCAAAATCGTCATAAAACCTTCGTTACTTATTCAAATTCGTCCTAACTTATATTTCTAGAATCTCCTCTTCGCTCTCCATCTTCAAGTACGGTTTATTTTCAATTCCGACAAAATCGTTTTCACAACACTCTTTATTATGGCAAAATCAAGTTTTAATCTAACAATTATTTCTTGTCATGTTTATAGTAGAAGACTTTTAAGACGAGTTTGGTGACTCCGTATCTTTTGGGGAGAAGATTATTAGAACTGGTTCTTTACTTCTTATTTTTGGTGCTACTTGATTTTGCTAGCTAAGGTAACGATTCCGAGTTACTCTACGAATGAATGTTACATACCTTTGTATCTTTTGTTTTTGTTCATGTTATTGTTATTTATGGTTTTAGTAGTAACATGATAAGTAGTTATGATTATTATGTTGTATGGAATTTTTAACATGTTTAGTGTTCTTGACATATTTGGGATGATTTATTTATAACCATGATTTTTGTATGCATGATGGTTAAATTGATTGTTAAAAATGGATGTTGTTAATTAAAATCATGTTAGAATTTATTTGGAATGGTGGTGATGTTGGCCGTGTATGGTGGTCACGGGTGGGGCTGAGAACCGGCCGGTTCAGGCCTGGTTCAGCCAGTTCAGGCCGGTCCAGCCAGGTCTGGGTTGGTCCGGGGTTTGGTCCTTGGGATTTGTGTCGATACTTGTTTGTTTTGTTGTTGTTTTGACGGGTTTTAAATATGTTAAGCATGCGGGAAATATTAAGAAACGGTTTTTAGTAAAGTCGATCAAAACAGCCCAAAACAGCCCGTGGGCCAGTCCAGGCCCGTGTCTTGTTCGGCCCAAATCAGCCCGTGGGTTCCTTCCATGGACATGTGATGGTTTTTGAGTTATTGTTATTTTATCGTGTTTTGTAATATTTAGCAAGTGAGAAATGTTAATAAGTAAAATATTTAATTAAAAGGTTTTTCATAAAATTATTATTTCTCACATGTTAGAAATTATAATACGAGATCGTAGTTTAATTTGATATCCTTTAGGTCAAACGGGTTTTTCGTAAGATTTAATAATTCACATGTTAGAAGTTTTAATAAAATAACATGTAATGAATATGATGATTTTTGTGTTCAAGTCTAATTGGTAAAGACTCTGTTTCTAGCCGGTTTGACCAAACGGGTTTGGTCAAACTAAGATCTAGTCAGCCCTGTTTTGACTGATGACCCGTCGCGGGACTCGGGTCGGGGGTTTGTCTTCAGGTAAGGTTTTATTTAATGAATGAATGAATGAGCCTTAGTAGATATGAGGCGATATGATATTTGAATGTGATTTATATGCAATTAGTCACATGAGAGGAAGTTTTTCCCGTGACTGTTTGATTATATGGTTGGTGTCGTGTTGACTAAGTACCCATAGAGAATTATGAGTATATGGCGTCTTGACCATTCTAATTCTAAATGAGTATCTTGGACCATGACATTGATAGGCCTTACTATCTTTAACGAGTATATAGTTCATGGTTAATAGCTTTTGTGTCACTGGCTTGGGCCTTTTGATACCAAGCCGGGGGCATGGCTGCCTAATTGCTTCCACTTTGGGAATGGATCCAGCTTAAGTACTAGCCATCTCTGCTTAGGGGGTCGCCTAGTAGAGTTTCTCATAGACGGTTATGTCATGGGACGGGGAATGTAATAGCTGTTGTCGCTAGGTCTCAGTCTAGGACTAGGATGTTTTCCTACCTTGTGGTATCGCCTCGAGTTACAGAAGTCTTCTATTGACTGTCCTAGGAACTTATGCCTGTTTGTAGACGTATTGGTCTTTCATGTTTGTATGATTCTATGAGTTCTAGAAGGTGAGATGCAAGCCGGCTAGGTTTGATAGAGTTTGGATTACCGGTTGTTAACTGATTCACATGATTACGTGTTGATTAGGGTTTGAGTGTATCATGGCCATGTTAAAGGTAACCTCTGAGCTAGCATACCAGCTTCCCTACCTCGTGTTATAGATTAATAACGGTTTCACATGATAGCTTTCACATGATAGGTTATATGTTAGTTAATTGTTTCATAACATGAAAAGCATATCATATATGTTTAAGTTTTGTATTTTCCATATACATTGCTTTTATGTTATTCATGTTTCATTAAACTCGACATTTCGTGGCTGGAGAACTCGGAGTTACTCCCCACTGACTGTGGCTTCCGTGTTTATATTTAATGCGGTTGGCAGGTTTGTGATGCATACATTGGGTACATTGACGAGCTAGCGAGCGAAGTATTTACCTTGGACCTATATTCGGTTCTTAGATTGTATATTATATACACTCTTTTATTTCCGTTTTTATACGGGAGATATGTCTCCCGTCTTGTATAATTCTTATGTATAATATTATTTTCCTTTTGTTATGAACCTTTTTATTTCAGACACCTTTGGTTATGATGAATATATTTCTACTAGTAGTTCCGGTTTTAAAATTTAACCGATTTTCACTAAGGAACCTATTAGAAACGTATTCTCATCTTTTTGTTTTATTTATGACTTGTTATCTTTTCCGCAAATTTGAGGGTGTCACAACTGATGGTCATGGTGACCGAGAGGACTATTCAGACTTTAGAAGACTTGCTTAGGGCTTGTGCACTCGACTTCCAATCTAGTTGGGAAAAGAGTCTACCGTTGGTGGATTTTTCTTACAACAACAGTTATCATGCATCGATCAAGATGGCTCCTTATGAAGCTCTTTATGGAAGGAAATGTCGGAGTCCTATATGTTGGAATCAATTGAGTGATGTTCGTGACTTAGGCCCCGATGTTCTTGTTGAGACTATTGATCATGTGAAGGTCATTCGTGATAGAATGAAAGCCGCTCAAGATCGACAAAAGTCTTATGCCGATGCCCGAAGAAGGCCGTTAGAATTTGAAGTTGGGGATAAAGTGTTCTTGAAAGTATCTCCAATGAAGGGTGTTAAACGGTTTGGTGTTAAGGGTAAATTAAGCTCGAAATACATTGGACCCTTTGATATTGTGAAAAGAATTGGTGCCGTTGCTTACAAGTTGGATTTGCCCCCGAATTTGGCTAAGGTTCATGATGTTTTCCATGTTTCTCAATTGAGAAAGTATGTTAGTGATCCAAGCCATGTCTTTTAAAAGGAAATGCCCGAGCTTGAACCGAATTTGTCCTTTGAAGAGAAGCCGATCCGCATCCTAGATCGTAAGGATAAGAAGTTGAGAAGTGATGAACGGTTTGTCGCGCACTGCTCAAGCAAAACAATTTATAAATCCCAACTAATGCGATAGCGGAAGTCGGGGTCGAACCACAAGGATGGAGGGGGTCAACTACAAGTTTGCATGAATCCTATTCTAGCCTAATAAAAGATTGGTTGGAAGATTAACTAAAAACAAGGAAAAACAAGTAATCGCTAAGTAATAAAGATGAAAACAATTAAGGGAAAGACTAAGGTGAAGGGTTCACCTTAGGGGGATTAATGGGCTAGTCGGGTAATTAGCAAATGGGTAAGTAATTCGAGTAAAATCAATTGTTAATGTCTCAACAATCGATAGTCATCAACAAAGCCATCGCATTTGTCTCAAATCACCCATATAAACATTAGTCTAATCATTTCTACCACCGTCGCTTAAGAAATAATCAAACCATGCTTGATAAAATGGGTAACTTTCGTTTACACATTTCATCAAACACTTGGTATTCATATGAGCAATACCCAAATTATTTACCACAAACTTACTAATTAACCAACCTAATACCCCACATAATCCTCCCTTAGGCTCCCCCTAAACCCTAGAGGAGAACTACTCACACATACTAAGGGGAATCAAACAAGTAAAGGGAAGGAGGAGTTCAACAAACATTATGTTATGAGGTGAATAATAATAACAATCAAAAGATGAACAATAAACTAGAAATGTAATTAAATTGCATAAATAACGAAAAGATGAGAATTTTAATACCAACAAGCTTGTATATAAAGAAGAGGGAGAATGTCTTCACCCTTAGAATCCTCAATACAAAACCAAAACTGAAATGAAAGACTAGATCTAGCAACTTGAAATGAAAAACTAAGCTTAATTAGGGAAAGATTAGGAGGATGATTAGTACTTAATAGAGGCTACAAATATCTAGGGTTTTGTGCTAAGAGGAATGTAAAAAACTGCTTACAAAATAATGAGGAAGGGTATATATAGGTCTCTCCAAAATTAAGAAAGAAATTAGAAGAGGAGCGGATTTTGCGATGTTGCGTTCCTGGCCGGTCGACCGGCCGCCGGGCCTCTGACCGGCCTGGAGCACATCAGTAACTTCAGAAACTTCGTCTTCAAAATCTTCAAAATTCTTTTAAGTATGGAGAATGGGGGTCTGGGCCGGTCGACCGGCCGCCGGTCCCCCACCGGCCTGGAGCACCATTTCACTCTCATGTGGCTTCTGTTGTAGGCGCGGGCCGGGTAGTCGACCGGCCGCCGGTCGACCGGCCTGCACTACCTGACCAATTCCTCTTTTCTTTCTTTCTTCATTCTAAGTGGAGTAGTGGTTTGGGCCGGTGGGCCGGCCGCCGTTCTGGGGCCCGGCCTGGGCCACCTGATGACTCAATTCTTCACTTCTTCATCTCATCTTCGAATCCCGACTCATGCAAGACCCTATTGCTCCGATTTCTTCATTTCTGCCTTAATTCCTACAAATTAAGACCGATATTCATAGCACGGGAAAACGGGAAGCAGAATGCAATCAAGGGCACGCAAATCCGTGTAAACGGACCAAAATGGGGACGAAAATGAGGGAAAAACGTGAATAATTAAATGCTTATCAAGAAGTAAGGTGGTTCCTTTAGTGAAAATCTTGTGGAGATGTGCTAATGTCGAAGAAGAGACTTGGGAAACGGAAGCTTCTATGCGTAGTAAATATCCAAGCTTATTCGATTAAGGTATCTTTCTTTCGCTCAAGTTTCGAGGGCGAAACTTTTTAAAAGGTGGGGTGATTGTAACACCCGCAAATGTACCCTATTTTAATAGTAAAAATATTTTACGGATACTTTTCAGCGAAATTTAGTTTTAGTTTAGAATTAAATTTCCTGTGTCGAATTTAGAATTTCCGAGTTCGTATTTGGATTTTAGGCGATATTTCAAGTGAATCACGTCTTAAGACGTCTTTGACTTTTCTTGACTTTTTTCCACTTACTTTACTCATACTTCCTCATAACCTATTTCACCCTCACAACTCAAACCTTCTTCCTCACCAAGAAACCCCCAAAACCTAGCTTCCATCTTTGATCTACCTTAGAATCGTCATAACTCTTTCAATTCTCGCTCAAATTCACGTAATTTCGTCTCATTCTTTCCCTCTCATCGTCCTCTATCCGTATTGGTAGTAAAATTATCGTCTTTCTCGCTTTTCAAACTTTCCGTCTTTCTCAAGGTGAATTATATTAATCTTTTATGAACTATTTGTAGGTGGTGACCTCCAAGATCCCGACAAAGACTACTTCTTGATTGAAGAGGACCTTGACGCGGAGTGAAGACGCAATAAGGTAACGGTGAAGGGTTACTCGATATCATTTACGTGTTTTACATGTTTTCTATGTTAGAATTCGTATTTAGAATACGATTAATAAGCTTAGGAATTGTGTTATGGATGTGTTATGGATGATGATTGTTGTTAGTTGATGATTGTTGATGATGATTATTGATTGTTGATAGTTGATGGAAGTAGATTATGAGAATTGAAAATGATTGATCAAGTGTAAGAAGCTCACGGGTGAACTGGGGTTCCCAGCCGGGTGACCGGCCGCCGGTCCCCTGACCGGCTGGGAACACACCAGTAGTGAATTGTGCATTTTTGTGTAATGGTGCTCCCAGCCGGGTGCCCGGCCGCCGGCCCCCTGACCGGCTGGGAACACGCTGCCTTTTCTTTGCGATTTTTGGATTTAGCATGATGCGCCAGCCGGGTGCCCGGCCGGCAACCCGCTGGACTTATTCTCTTATAAAATCTAAAATTCTTATTTTACAATAGTTCGCATGGTTCGTTTATCGTATAATTTTACAAAGTGACTTATAATAATAATGTTTCGAATATATGATATTCCATTCGCTTGTATCGCATGTTTTGTGACGGTTTTTGGTATGTCCCACTTTGAGTCGGTTTTTACAAATGTTACGGTTTGAGCACTGTTTTGTCTTGTGCTTTGTACTCTCATTCCCTTGGCTACCTTCCCGTTCGTAAGGCTGGAATGTCGGAACGGAGAGGTATCCTACTGCTTTAATGCATGTGTTAGTGGGCATACGACGACGTTGTTGGGAGTTGAACGCTATGCGTTGATCGACCCGGCCGTCAAATGTTGTGTACTTGCGAGGTGGTGTCATTTGCATGTAGCGTACCGCTTGTTTTGATGCTCGTGCTCTTTTCCGCCTCTTTCGTGAATTATCGACCGAATTTGGGGTACTCGGCGTCTATGATTGACCGAGTCTTGGATGCGAAACGTTTATCGCATGTCGAATCGGAACACGTTTATTCCGAGAGTCTGGCCAGGTTTAGACTAGGACCGGATATATTTATATCGTCGTGCTACCAGGAGGAAATTAGCCCACATATACAAAATGTTTATCGTGTATGCGTTCAGGGAAATGTTTATCTCGTGGATGCGATTTTAATCATTCTTGCCATGTACACGGTGCTAGTGCGTTTCATCTATCGTGAGAGAGGTCGTCAATTTATTGTATGTTTGAATGGATGATAATATGTTGGATTATTTGTGATCATCGCATGACTTGGCATGGTTTGGTTGTCGAGTCTCAATCTTATCAAACTTATACAGCTAACGGTGAGATGCAAGCCCTAGTGAGTGTATTCGGTTGCCTAAGAGTGTCTTCCCCGAGTCTTTGTATAACATGATGGATTCAGATTTGTACTTCATATGCTCTTATCATTATATATTGAATTGCCTATTTATCCTTATCGTATTTCACATGTATATCTATATATGCATGCTTCTACTTTTGTATTTCCTTTTATGTACGTTTAATGTGATATGGCTGGGAGAACCCAGAGTTACTCCCCACTGACTGTGGCGTTCATGTTTTTCAAGGATGAACAGGTTTCTTGATTTGGATGGCTTTTTGCTTATGATATCTTGGGTTCGGGTGTGAGCTAGCGGGCGTTGTCCTTGGAAGATTCACCTCTAGACGTTATTTTTGCTAGTTGCTAATCACTTTGACATTGTTAACATTTTGAGAGATTACGTCTCTTGTTATTGTATTTCATACTTTAGTTTGTAATGTTTGACACTCCTCGTATACTTCTTTTTGCATGTATAAAAGTTTTAAAAATATCGTATTTCCGCTAATTAAATTACATGCTTGTATGTTTTATATTTCCGCATTCGGGAGGGTTGTCACACACTTGTCCATGGCGGATCTCAACCATGAGTCCTTACCCAAGGTTGCGTTGTTTGATGAAGTTGACATTGTGCGAATATGGTTACTACAACAAAAAGAAATATATAAAAATTCATTGTTATGATAATTTACTTGAAAAACATTTTAACAAGTTTAGCATTTATATAATGACCCCTCACTAAATTAGATAAATGATTCCAAGACCCATCTTTTAAAAAAAATAGTCATCGTATACTACCTTTATCTAAACATGGTAAGTCAATTATTAGACTAATTCTACCCCTAGAACTCTTGGTTGACAAATTTCAACTAAATCCATCTCCTAGTCCCAAGATAACGCTTATCTCATTGAGTCCAATCCAATTTTAGCTTGTGATCGTATCACCCTACTTACCCGAGGTAAAAAGGGACCCACGAGCGTGGTAGCCCTAATGAACACGGGATTCATAGGTGTTATTAATTGGTAAGGCTAATCTCAATTTTTTAAATATGTGAGAGATCTTGTCAATTTAGTTATTAATTCCCTATAAGTGAACTAAGTCGGTGAATTGTGAATAACGTTGAATTGACAATAACGGAAAATAAAATGCATGTGTGACGATTTTGGCATGAGCGGAAATAAAGCAAGCAACCAAGCAACGAAAAAATTCTAGTATGGCCACGTAGCTAATCAAATTAACTAGATAATTACAAATTCGGAAACCGACTCCAACTCCTTGGTCCCTTGCCTCTTCACTTGGAACGCCTTCCAAAAATGGCACTGTCTTGAGGGAGTCACCGGTCTTCATAAAAAATAATTACAAATATACAAATATACAAATTCCTATTATACCTTTGTTCTATAAAATGAAATTATTAATTATTACAAACCAGCGATACGAGATCGCAATAAAAATTATAACCAAACCATTATTCCCTTACATTACGGGTAATAACGATTAAAAATAACTAGGCCATACCAGGTAAAAAATTTGCATAAATTATTAAATAAATGACATTCATTCATTCAACCATAAATAAAATAATTGCTGCAAAATTCATGCCAAAATCGCCCTAAACACATTCATGCTCATTGTAGTTCGATTTTACGGGATTTATTGATTTTTAACCATTAAAAATCAACATCAACATTTAAATCTCATTTAAATTCAAGCTAATTATCTAAACTGTTTTTAGAACTCAAAATTAGTCCCTACTAATTTTGCTGGTCATTAATTAGATCGATTTGATTTCATTTGCTAAATATAAGGGTTTAATCATAACTTTTATGAAATAAATCTAAAATAAAATATAAACATCATAAAAATTTGAAACCAAATTTTTTTTTTGTACATTCTTGAACATTTCCAGGAACTCCAAAAATTAAAAACATTTGCTCAAAAAAGTTAAATTAATTTTAAGAACAAATAACTTTGTATTTAACAGTTTTATCAAATAAAAACCATTAAATATAGTAAACAATGAAACAAATTATGAAATTTCACCAAGATGATAAACATCAGAATGTAAAATGTACCAAAAATTTTCATGACCATAAAAGGACGTTTCCATTTTATGAACATTATAATCTCTTATTATCGACTTTTATCTTATAAAAATCAATAAACATGCAATACTTAATTAAAAGTCACAAAATTTTACATACAATATGTAAGACATGCATGTGAGATCATATTAAATATCATGGCCAGAATCAACATGCAACTATTTTTAGTTAACTTTTAATATCAAATATGCATATTAACTCGGTTTAAAAGCCAAAAATCAAAATAAATAGCAAATTAATCCCTAAAATCACGAAATTTGACCACAAACATTTTGACATCAGTAGGTATACATGCACCAAATATTTTCGTCCAAATCATATTTTAACTCAAATTTTTGATTTATTAGTTATCTTATAACTTTTAATAAAAATGCCCAAAATGAACATGCATGCTACAAGCTATCTCTGATACCACATGAAAGTTCATAGAACTTAATTAGACTCCTCTAATTAGTTACTTAATTACTTGTTAATTTAGTATTTAATGATCTATGTAACATGCATGCAAATATAAAAACATTTATATAAAAGAAGAAATTTCCTCACATTGAAATGGAAATGTTATGGGCACAACAAGAACTCCTTATTGTTGTTCTCGAGCTATAATATAGATGATCCTCCAAAAACCTCCAAACTAGAAGATTTCCTTCAAATTGCACCCAAGATTAACCAAAATAAACTTGACTTATTACTAACTAGATAATAAGAAAAGTTACACTAATATTAGAATATACTACTACTATAGTAATACATAGTGAATATTAGTGTACGAGAGTTTTAGAAAGATGAGAGGATTTTAGTGAGATAAAGCAAATCAGCAAGAATGAACAACACAAAATGAACAACCATATTGCCCTTTTATAGACAATATGGCCGGTCCATATAGGCCTTACATGGCTCTTATTTTGCTTATTTTGATTCACATGTAAAGTGGTGGAGTGTAGTGTTGAGTGAAATGATTTTAGGTATACTATTCATGTCATAGTCACATGTGACTTGTGACTTGTGAGCATGAACAAAAGCAACCATCATCACCTACACTACTACTATGACCGGCCACATGTGGCTTTATATGGTCCATTTTGATTTTTGATATTTGTCCCACAAATACTTATTAATCATATGCTTAATTATCTTATATAATTAAGTGTTAATTTGATCATATAACAATTATATGACACAAATAAATAAATAATACTTCCTCCGTTCCATTTGGTTGTATACGTTTGCTTTATCATGTATGCCAGTGCTCATTTTATTTTGTTTATATTTTTAGTTACATATTATTCAAAATTATAAAATTTTGATATTAATATTGTACTCGGTAAGACAATTTAACAAGATCTCACATGACTATCTTTTATGTTGTATATTAGAAGTTGTATTAACGATTCTTCTAACTTATGAATAGTGCCCAAAAAGCAAACGTATACAATCAAATGGAACGGAGGAAGTATGTACTTAACATTTTAAGTGATATTTTACCATTATATCAATATATAATGGGTCCCACAATGCTTAGTTAATTTATTTAACAACTCCTTGTAAATATAATTAACTAATTAGCTCTACCTCAAAATATATGTAAAACCTCAACTAATTTAGTAAACTAACGATTAATTACTAAACTTGATCTTATTTAATCATATTAAAATAAGATATAAATTTATTAGTCAATTATCACATAATTGAAAAATAAGCTTAATCGAATTTGAGTTCCTAACTCAATTTCTAACTATTAACTTACGTATATATATCAAATATATGTAAAGGACTAATCAACTGTATCATATACAAATAATTAGTTATTATTTGGGTTTCATCGTATAGGTGTGACCGAAAGGGATCAGTTAATCACCGCTGTCATACGACAATAACGTCAAACTCTAGTCAGCCAACCGTTATTGATTTACGTTAATCAACTGACTAATTATATATATATATAGTCAATAAATATCCCAATTATACTCCTTAATGAGATTTATTATGTGGCGCACTATTGTGGAGGACACCTCCTCCAACACCTTGTGCCCGGAACCGGTCCAATTGCTAAAGCCCCTTACCGCATGGCTCATACCGAATTGAGGGAATTGAGAAAGCAACTTGATCAAATTTTTGAAAACGGTTTTACTCGTCCAAGTCCCTCTTCTTGGGGTGCTCCCGTTCTCTTCGTGAAGATGAAAGACGGTTATATCAGACTTTGTAACGATTAGCGTGAGTTGAACCGAGTTACAATCAAGAATAAGTATCCTTTGACAAGAATTGAAGACTTGTTTGATCAACTTAAGGGTGCTTATACTTTTTACAAGATTGATTTGAGATCTGGATACCATCAAATCCTGTTCGTGATTCCGACATTCCGAAGACCGCCTTTAGCACAAGATATGGTCACTTTGAGTTCAAGGTGTTGCCATTTGGGTTTTACGAATTCTCCTGCTATTTTCATGGACCAAATGAACTGTACCTTTAGTGAGTTTCTTGATAAGTGTGTGGTGGTGTTTATTGATGACATCTTGATCTTTATCCGTCCGATGAAGAGCATGGTATTCACCTTCGTACCATTTTAGGAGTTCTTCGACGACAAAAATGGTTTGCTAAATTTTCCAAGGGTGAGTTTTTGTTGCCTAAAGTATCTTTTATTGGGCATGTGATCTCTAAGGAGGGTGTTATGGTAGATCCTTCGAAAAGTGAAGCCATGGTTTAGTGGAAAAGTCCCAAGGATGTTGGCGAGATTTGGAGTTTTCTAGGATTAGCTGGTTACTATTGACGGTTTGTAAAGGACTTCTCCAAGCTTGCTAGACCTATGACCTATCTTTTGAAGAAGGAAACCAAGTTTTTTTGGCGTGAAGCCTGCGAAGCTGCCTTTCAACAAATGTCAAAATTTGGCTAGACTTGTCGTGAGTCTCCAAATTAGTATTTTTATCCACTACTAACTCTAGAATGGGTACTAATATGTTTAATCAAGACGTATGAAAGTTGGAATGAGATTGGAATGAGAAAAACAAGTTTGGAATTTGTCTACATGAAGGGTCAACTTTAAATGCTCATATCTAGGGTTCTAGACATGATATTAATGTAATTCTAAGTCGAGGAGTTATCTCATTCTAATACGGTTTTAACGATAGGTCACACGCCCAATAAAACTAAGAAATGTGTGAGATATAACCATTCTACCGAAACTGGTCAAAACAGTATTCTGGTCGTGTGAAACGAGCCTGGCCGTGCAAGTTGACTCCAGAGAGGTATTGGCCATGCGAACTTGTCCGTGCATAATGCATTTGACCTTGCGAGTTGACTCTAGAGGGGTATTGGCCGTGGGAAATTGTCCGTGCATAACGAACTTGGCCGTGCTGTGACCTATAAACTCACTTTTA
Source organism: Heliosperma pusillum (assembly GCA_022085475.1). Lineage (NCBI taxonomy): Eukaryota > Viridiplantae > Streptophyta > Magnoliopsida > Caryophyllales > Caryophyllaceae > Heliosperma > Heliosperma pusillum. Next base: position 15,725 of record JAIUZE010067468.1, read on the forward strand.
TTGCATTACCTTGTTAACTATGCTCTAAATCTTTGTTCTAATGCTTGTGGATGATGTGTTAACACTTGTTTATCATTAGAATACACCATGTATACCCCATTCACATGGCTAGTGACGGTTTTTAGATTCTCCCCGTACTTGAGTCATGTATGTCTTGAGTAATGAATCGAGTCTTATCTATTGGATGTTTTGAGCTCTCATTTCCCGGTTGCACCTCTATACTCGTTAGACATGATGTCAGAGCGATGTAGGTACAATCTTAATGCTTGTGCATTTGTTTTAGTGGGGATATGACGACGTTGTTGGGAGGCGAACGCAGTGCGTTGATCGACCCGGCCGTCAAATGTTGTATCCTTGCGAGGTGGTGTCATTGCATGTAGCGTACTTGCTTTACTATTTTCATGACGCCTCATTGATATGAGTAACCCTTAATATGACGACGCCTCATTGATATGAGTACCTGTTATTGTGACAACCTTTCTTGTTAACCGCCCTACCAATATTTGTATACTTATTCTCTGTCTGCCTCTCCCATTGGCCGTGTGACACCCTCAAATTTGCGGAAAGAAAAAAAAATAATTTAAATACATAAAAGAACTATAATAATACATAACGAAGGTGTCATAAAATAAAAAGGGTCATTACAAAACGGAAATAATATTCTACAAAAGAAATATACAAGACGGGAGACATATCTCCCGTATAAATACGGAAATAAAAGAGTGTATAATAATATACAAACTATGAACCGAATATAGGTCCAAGGGAAATACTTCGCTCGCTAGCTCGTCCATGTACCCCAAATCTGCAACACCACCTGTTCGACCGCATTAAATATAAACACGGAAGCCACAGTCAGTGGGGAGTAACTCCGAGTTCTCCCAGCCACGAAATGTCGAGTTTAATTAAACATGAATAACATAAAAGCAATGTATATGGAAAATACAAACTTAACATATAAGATATGCTTTTCATGTTATGAAACAAATAACTAACATATAACCTAGCATATGAAAGCTATCATGTGAAACCGATAATAAACTATAACCCGAGGTAGGTAAGCTGGTATGCTGGCTCAGCGGTTACCATGTAACATGGCCCTGATACACTCAAACCCTAATCAACACGTAATCATGTGAATCAGTTAACAACCGTTAATCCAAACTCTATCAACCTTAGCCGGCTTGCATCTCACATTCTAAGATTCATAGAATCATACAAACATGAAAGACTGATACTTCTATAAACAGGCATAAGTTCTTAGGACGGCGATATACTACTTCTGTAACTCGAGGCTATACCACAAGGTAGGAAAACATCCTAGTCCTAGACTGATCAGACCTAGCGACAACAGCTATTCCGTTCCCCGTCCCATGACATAACCGTCTATGAGAAACTCTACTAGGCGACCCCCTAAGCAGAGATGGCTAGTACTTAAGCTGGCTCCATTTCCAAAGTGGAACTAGGCAGCCATGCCCCGACTTGGATATAAACCCACCAAGCCGAGACACAAAAGCTATCATCAGGTGAACATATACTCGTTAAAGACAGTACTTGCCTATCTATGTCATGGTCCAAGCTACTCATTTAGAATTAGAATGGTCAAGACGCCATATATTCATAATTCTCTATGGGTACTTAGTCAACACGACACCAACCATATAATCAAACAGTCACGTGAAAACATCCTATCATGTGACTAATTGCATATAAATCATATTCAAATATCATATCGCCTCATATCTACTAAGGCTAATTCAATAATTAAATAAAACCTTACTTGAAGACAAATCCCCGACCCGAGTCCCGCGACGGGTCATCAGTCAAAACGGGGCTGACTAGATCTAAGTTTGGCCAAACCCGTTTGGTCAAACCGGCTAGAAACAGAGTCTTTACCACATAGACTTAGACTTAAAAATCAACATATTCATTACATGTTATTTTTATTAACTTCTAACATGTGAATTATTATATCATACCAAAAACCCGTTTGACTTAAAGGATATCAAATTAAACTACGATCTCGTATTATAATTTCTAACATGTGCGAAATAATAATTTTATGAAAAACTTTTTAATTAAATATTTTACTTATTAATATTTCTCACTTGCTAATTATTACAAAACGCGATAAAATAATGATAACTCAAAAACCGTCACAAGTCCCACAAGGGGACCCACGGGCTGATTTGGGCCAACAGGACACGGGCCTGGACTGGGCCCCACGGCTGGTTTGGGCCTGTTTTGGCCTTTTTAACGATTTTACTAAAAACCGTTTCTAATTATTTCCCGCATGCTTTAACATAATTAAAACCCGTCAAAACAACAACATAACAATCAAACATCGACACAACCCAAAGACCAAAACCCGGACCCACCATGGACCAACCCAGACCGGGTCTGAACCGGCCTGGACCGGCTGGTTTGGTCCGGTTCACAGCCACCACCATTTCCGGCCACCACCAAAACAACCACCCCAATTCCAAATTAATTCTAACATGTTTTTAATTAACAACATCCATTTTTAAACATTCAAAACAACCATCAATCATACAAAAATCATGATTATGAAGAATCATCCAAATTCATCAAGAACAACCAACATGTTATAAATTCATAAAACACAATAATAACCACTACTTAACATGTTACTAACTAAAAATCCTTAAATCATAATAACATGAACCAAAACAAAATATGAACCAAAAATAAAAGAATCAAAAGCTAAAGGCTATGTTACTAACTAAAATCATAAAAACCATAACATGAACAAAAACTAAAGGCTATGTGACATTAATTCGTCGAGTAAATCGGAATTGTTACCTTAGCTAGCAAAACCACTTAGCACCAAAATAATAAGAAGTATATAATAAGAAACCCTTCTACTAATCTTCACCCAAAATATACGAGTCTCCAAACTCGTCTTCAAAATCTTCCCCTATAAGAAAAGACAAGAAAACATTATTAGAACTAAAATATGATTTTCCATAATTAAAGTGTTGAAAACGATTTTGTCGGAATTGAAATAAAACCGTACGTGAAGATGAGGAGCGAAGAGGAGAGTCTAGAAATATAAGTTAGGACGGATTTAATTAAGAAATGAAGATTTTATGAAGGTTTTGCTCAAGAACGATGAAGAACAATTGAAGAACACTAAGAACAAATGAAGAACGATGAAGAAAGTGATATTTAGATCTTAATTTGATTTGTTGAAAAATGAAAAGTTGTTAGTGAGTAAAGAGGGTGTGTGAGCCGTGTGTTTATAGAGGGATTAGGAAGTCGGGTTTTGAAATTGTTGTTACGTAATTGACTCGCGTTAAATAATTATTTTACGGTAATCGATTAAATATAATTAACGATAAAGTTAATTAAACTAAATATCAAGATATTATGATATTGTAATGAAAAATAATGAAAATATCAAGGTCTAAGAGAGTAAGGAGTGCCGTGTGATGTTGAGCTTGTCGGGTCTGATTTCGAGCGTTTTGCGTAATTTTCGTGAACTGATCGATAAAGTGAATAAATATCTAGATATTATTATTAGTTTAATCAAAACAATTAGAATATCTAATTGTGAGTGGAAAACGATGACATGGGCGGGTGACATCATGCCAAAGTCGAGTTTCGATTTTGTTTCGGGATTTGCGATGAGTCGGAAATAGTTAAATGACGTTCGGTTAAAAAACCGTAAAAGTTATTCTTTAAATTCCGAATAAATTCAAAATAATTATATTAAATTATGATAAATCTTAATAAATCTAAATAAACATAAATCAAAAATATTATTTTTTTAAATAAAATTTCGGTCTTCAAACTTATAGGGCGAGTCGGGAAAAGTCAACGAAAGTCAAAGTCGACTTAAAAGTCGAGAAAAGTCAAAGATGACTTAAAAGTCAAGAAAAGTTTATGACGACTTAAAAGTCAGGAAAAGTCAATGACGACTTTAAAAAGTCAAGAAAAAGTCAAAGACGACTTAGAAGTCAAGAAAAGTCAAAGATGACTAAAAACGGTCTTTTCATGAAATCTCTCAGAAATTTCAAATACGAACGCGGAATTTCAAAATAAGACTCGGAACAAAAATTTCTATTTTAAAAACTTAAGTTCTACTGAAAAGTGTTAGTAAATATTTTTACTAGAAAAATTGGGTACTTTTCGGGTTGTTACAGGCCGCCCTGCCGGATTTGCGATACTCGGCTTCTATGCTGTTGAGCGAGTCTTGGATGTGGGCACGCCTAGCCACATATCAAATCGGGTACACGCCTTTTCCCGAGAGTGTGGCCAGATTTAGACTAGGACCCTATTATTATCGTAGTCCTACTAGGAGGATTAGAGTTTAGAGTTGTCTTGTCTTGCATAGTGCTGATGCTAGTGCGTTTCATTTACCGTGAGAGTGTGTATGCTTACGTTTGACCATATGTTGGATTGAATACTTGATTAATTGGATTCCTATGTTTGGTTTGTATGTCGAGTCCCTAACCTTCTCAAGCACATGGTCACTAATGGTGAGATGCAAGCCAAGGGTGATCCATGTGGTTGCCAAGGGGAGTCTTCCCCGAGTCTTGCGTTGCATGATGATGATAAATGATAATTCCTATTCTTGTATATTGTTATTGTGGTAATGTTATTCTCATATCCGGCATGATAAATATATGTTTCATGATAATAGATGCTTATATATGCTTGCTTATCTGCGTTTTGATGTGATATGGCTGGGAGAACCCTGAGTTACTCCCACTGGCTGTGGCATTCATGTTTCATGAATAAACAGGTTGCAGGTTGGTGTTGCATGGGGTATGACGAGTGAGCTAGCAAGCGTTGTACTTACAACGATTCACCCTTAGCGTTGTAGTTTATATTAGTTTATTTCCTTAATTGTGTATTTATCAAGGGATCGCTATCTCTTGTATTTATTTAAGTTACAATTTGTATAAATGATTTATTAAACTAAGTTTTGGTTTTATAATATAGTGACATTCGCAGTTTTGCCTTTAAAGTTTTAAAAATCTAGTATTTTCCGCGGCAAACTATGTGTTTATTTTATTGTGAAATCACAAGGTGTCATACTGAGTGTTGAGATGAGTGCCAAAAAGGTAGTAGAGGTTGCAAAAACCGCTTTATTCTTATAAGACAAGACAAAACAAACAAAATTACTACAACACGGGATTATCTCACAAAACCACTAGAAATAGTGGAAATAACATGAAAAGCCGAGCTAAAGGAGGGGATAAAATCGCACAAATATTACACTTATCAAATTCCCCTAAGCTAAACCCTTGCTTGTCCTCAAGCAAGCAACAAAACACGAAGATAAGGAAAAAAGCATTATTATTATACCATCAGAATGTCAATCCCAACATAAAGCTATGACTAGCATAATGAACCAAATCCCAAGATAACGTGGGTAAAAGAATAGTACATAACACGGCTGAGTTTTATATAACGGCGTAGCATAAGGGAGTTTAACTTAAAACTTTCAACTTTTGCGTGATCTCTTGACAAATGGACTATCGCGGCACACTCAAGCACTCATTTTATGTAAGAGGGTGATTTATATGTGTATGTATGAATGAGATACTCACCTATCTACGACTCATGAAAGTGTTCCCGCAATCTAGTATAGTAAACAATCCAAAACACAAGTCAAGCAATCATGATAATTAAGGTTACAAAATGAGAAGAAAGTCATAGGGATTTTTGGGTGATAAGGTGGACAAATGATTATGGTTATGTGGAGCTAATGTTAAGCTAGCAACAACCAAGTGTGCAAGAATGCTCAATACGATCCCGAATCATTCCAAAAGATGTCAATTGAAGCCGAAAACAGTATATTGGCTAATGCATTACAAGACATTAGAGCACTTCTTTAGATAGCTCTTTTTTTTTCCAAACATAGAAGCAATTTTAGAATTTTTCTTTATCATTATTTCGCCTTTCTTTGAGATTATTTCATTTCAAGATTTTTCTCTTTTTTATTCCCTTTTTCGGTACGGATATCTGCGATTCCGTTCAACCACACTCACTTTGACAAAGTCTTTGAATAACATCCCAACTGAGCAGGTAAACACACCTAGCATATAACTAATTCAACGAGGGTAGGCAAAATTTTATACGTAGCTAGTGAAATGTGTGAGAAAAGGTTTGAAAAGTTAGGCAATAGTTTAAAAGCGAATGGCTTTTTGGTATTTACAAATCATGATTGCAATGCTTGTAAGAAATGGAGTGAGAACTATACTTACGCGTTTTGACATAACACAAAACATAAGGAGAACTACGCACACCTAAGTGAGACTAGGTATTGATGTACCAGTCTTAGGAGGCTCTACCTTTTATTTTCATTTAGTTTGCCAAATGCCGAGATCAAGTTTACTCATTTCAAGAATTCATCCCCTATATACTATGTTCAAGACTTCCCCATGCATGTGAAATTCTATCAATACAAGTGTATCATTAGCTTGAAAGCAATAATTGGAAATGCATCATGATGGGATAATACTATGTAAAATGAACAAATTTTTTTTAAAGTAAAGTAAAGTAAAATGCAATCCCTCCCCCAAGCTAAACATCCCATTGTCCTCAAGCTGCTGAATACAAACCATGACAATGAATACTAAGATGTTTAATGGGAAAAGAAAAGAAATGAGAGAAGGAGGAAACTCACTAAACCACACAGACTCCCCCAAGCTAACCTTTTAGCTTATCATGGAAATGCCTTGTAGGAATGTGAAAAGGTTCCTTCATCTGTTGCTACTTTAAATAAAGTAAACTATATAAAAATATTGTAAGTTAAATAAAAAGAAAATGAGAAAAAGAAACACGGATTGCCACCCGATAAGCCCTGGTTTAACGTCCTTCACGACGGATGTTCAGTGAGAGATCAAGGTTCATATTTTTTTAGAGAGAAAAATCATTTCACGAGGAAAATTGGAACCCTTTAAAAAAGGGGGGACTCACTGACCCAGCTTTCTTTCCTGCGGAAACATCCGACTTCTCAATCCTAAGAGCGAAGGTCTTCTTCCTTTGCACATATTCTTTCTCGTTGGCCTCCGCCCCCTCTTTCCTAAAATTAAGTACCTGCTATTCTACTCACAAAATTAAATTTGATTTGAGGGCTCAAAGTGAAGGACTTCTACAACTCCAATTGTTGAGTTACTCTAGTAGTGCTTGAGACGGTGAGCATTGACCTTGAATTTCTCACCATTTGTGGCCATAACTTTGACATAGCCGAATTTGCTTACATAAGTGACAGTGAAAGGACCTGACCATCTTGTCTTGAGCTTTCACGGAAAGATTTTCAAAGGGGAATTGAAAAGAAGTACTTGATCACCAATATTGAATTCTTTCTTGATTATGTTCTTGTCGTGACAACGTTTTGTCTTCTCTTTGTAGAGGCGAGAGCTCTCAGAGGCTTGCAGACAAAACTCCTTGAGTTCATTCAGTTGCAACATCCTTTTTTCGGCGCTAAGTTTAGCGTCCAGGTTAAGTTCTTTGATGGCCCAGTAAGCTTTATGTTCCATCTCTACTGGCAAATGACATGCATTCCCGTAGACCATCCTAAAGGGTGATGTCCCTATAGGTGTCTTAAATGCTGTGCGGTAAGCCCATAGCGTGTCATTAAGTTTAGTGCTCCAATCCTTCCTTGATTTTGAGAGAACTTTGTGAAGGATTATTTTGAGTTCTCTGTTCGAGACTTCTACTTGGCCACTGGTTTGAGGATGATAAGTCAAACCTCTCCTATGGGATACTCCATATTTGGCTAGTAATGCATCAAGTTGCTTCTCTCTGAAATGTGTTCCTCGATCACTTATGATGGCTCTACGCACACCAAAGCAAGGGAAGATGATCTTCTTGAAAAGGTGGATCACAACCCTAGCGTCATTGGTTGGTGTTGCAATTACTTCCACTCTTTTGGAGACATAGTCGATTTCCCTTTGATGAAGGAAAAGGACCTTGATAATCAATCCCTTAGACATCGAATACTTACACTTCTAGGATCCCATTTTGAGGTATTTCATACCTCTTTAATATTTGTCCCATCAAGCATCGCATGCCATAACGAAGTCTCTTGAATCCTTGAACATTGATGGCCAATAAAATCTAGATTAAAGGACTTTGGCCGCTGTTTTTGAAGGTCCATGATGACCACCATAAGGGGAAGAATGCCATCCTTCGAGCAACCCTTTCACTTCCTATTGAGGGATACATCTTCGGTACAACCCATCAGAGCAATGTTTAAAAAGGTAAGGGTCATCCCAAATGAAGAATTTAGAATCATGTACGAACTTCTTTCGTTGATTGTAAGACAAGTCGGATGGTGATTGATTACCAAGGATGTAATTGGCAATGTCGGCGTACCAAGGTGGGGTTTCCTCAATTGCCATCAACGAATCGTCAGCAAAAGAATCGTAAATAAGTGTTTGTACCCCAACTTCCTTAACCTTTAATCGTGAGAGATGATCGACAACAATATTCTCAACTCCTTTCTCATCACGGATTTCCAAATCAAAGTCTTGAAAATGTATGATCCATCGAATAGCCTTGGCTTTGCTTCCTTCTTTGAAATTAAGTACTTCAAAGTTGCATGATAAATGTAAACAATGAATTTAGATCCAATCAAATAGGAGCAAAATTTGTATAGGCATAGACCATAGCAAGGAGCATATTAAATAGCGTGCAACATCTTCTCCTTTCTCTGGCTAGGACTACCCCTACTGCATAATCACTTGCATCATACATTAGTTCAAAAGGTAGGCTCCAGTCAAGTGACTGAATGATGGGTGCTGTAATCAAAGCCTTTTTTATTTTGTTGAAAGATTCGAGGCAATTGTCAGTGAAAATAAAAGGTGCATCTTTGAAAAAGAAGCTATGTTAGGGATTTATAAATTTTAGAAAAATCTTGAATAAACCAGCTGTAGAAACCCGCGTGTCCTAGGAAACTCCTAACACTTTTGACGTTCACTGGTGGGGGCAATTATTCAATCACTTGGACCTTAGCGGGTCCACTTCTATAGCTCTTTCAGAAATGATATGGCCTAGTACTACTCTTTCAGTCACCATGAAATGACATTTTTCTCAATTTAAAACCAGGTCAACCTCCTCACATCTTTTCAAGACTCGTGACAAATGAGATAGAAAATCATTAAAAGTTGTGCCATAGACACTAAAATCATCCATGAAGACCTTTATGATTGAGTCTACAAATTAAGAAAAGATGCTGGTCATACATCGTTGGAAGGTTGTGGGTGCATTACACAACTCGAATGGCATTCTTTGGTAAGCAAACGTACCATATGGGCAGGTAAAGGTGGTCTTTTCTTGATCCTCGGGATGAATGTGTATTTGGAAGAATCCCGAGTAGCCATCTAGGTAACAGAAGTACTTGTGACAAGCCTATCTTTCTAACATTAGGTCAATGAAAGGTAAAGGGTAATGATCCTTCTTGGTGGGCTGATTCAGTTTCCTATAGTCAATACACATGCGCCATCCCGTGACGATTCAGGTGGTGGTAAGTTTATTTTTCTCATTCTTGACTACAATTGTCCCTCCTTTCTTTGGGACCACTTCGACTGGACTAACCCATTTAGAGTGAGAAATCGCATAAATGATTCCTGCAGCTAACAGTTTCATGACCTCGTTTTGTATTAGCTCTTGCATGTTAGGGTTTAGACGATGCTGACCCTGAACACAGGGTTTCTGTCCTTCTTCAAGGAGAACTCTGTGGATGCAAAAGTCAGGGCTTATACCTCTCAAATCATCAAGTTTGTAACCTATGGCCTTTCTATGAGTTCTAATGATAGCGAGTAAGGAATAAAGTTGACTTGCAGTAAGGGATGCACTAACTATGACCAGACACATTTCAGAGTCATCTAGAAAGGCATACCTTAGGTTTTATGGAAGAGGTTTGAGTTCGGGTTTTTGTACCTCTACTTTTATGGGTGTATCGATTAAGCCAATAAAATGTCGATTTTCCTCCGGGGAGAGTTCATCTCCAGTTAGATCAGCTATTAACTTGCGAATCTCAGAATCCTCCGCGCTATCATTACCTGCAAAATCTTCTAGCAAAAGAATTGCCTCCTAAGGGTCTTTGATTACTAGGTGATGTAATGAATCATATACAATAGAGTATAAGACATCAATGAAACAACAAGACTCTTCTAGCATTAGGCTTTTCATAACATTGTTCAGATTATAGGTGACTTTGTCATCACCCACCTCTAGTGTTAACTTACCGTTCTTGACATCGATGACCGCACCAGCGATATGTAGGAAAGGTCTGACAACACTAATATATGACGAGTTTAATGTGGATTTTTGGGTCGTATTGTTGCATTTTTTATGCGTCTTTAGCATTGGATTCATGCTATTTTAGTTTCTTTGGGTTTGTCATAATTTTGTTTATCCGAGTCAATTTTGTACTAATTTGTGTTGAACAATTTGTATGGAGTCGGCTTATGTGAAAGACTTGAGGGTGTAGCCTTTTTTGTGCCATGAAGAGAAGCCAAGAAAGGCCCACCAAAGAGTCGAGCCTAAAAGTCAACAAAAGTCAACAAAACTCAAAGTCAAACCCAAGGCCGGGTCAACGAAGGTCAAACCCAAGGAGTCAATAAATTCAAAATATGGATCAACATTGAAGAGAAGGGGGCAAGCACAAGGTGGTCAACGAAAGTCAGTAAGAGCGGATATTGAAGAAGGAAATTGGACAGCAGGAAACGCAGCTTGCGCCTGGCAACGCAGCCTGCGTCCACTAACGCAGCCTGTGTCCTACACAGTTGCCACTCGAGCTTGTTTCGTCTATTCCCTTTTGTTTAGGCCCATTTCTTAAGGCCCCTAGCTTTTCGAAACCAAGGGTATTTAAGAGCAACAATTTGAGATATTTTACCATCTCACATTTTACATCCATCATCTCATTTTGTTGTTCATCTATTTTATTTTCTTACACAAGGATTTGTAATAACCTTTAGTTAATTTTTTGGTTATGAAGAATATGGAAGGCTAAGTCCTTTCTATTTGGTGTAATTTGAACTAGTGCAAAACTTTTAGCATTGTATGACTCTATAATTTTCCTCTCTTCTATTTAATACTCTTTTCTTGCATAAATTTCTTGTGTTGAGTAAATGAATGTTTAGTTTCACTATCTTTACATCTTATTTACTTAATGAATGCTTATTCTAGATAGGTTTGGTTATCTTATCTTGAATGTGTTGAAGTAAGCTTGATAGATTCTAACTTTGGTTTAAAGTTGGAGACTTTTGAGTAGAAAAGAGTGTGTTATGTGTTATAACATGGTTTATTGTTGTGATACAGGATTCTAGCTTAATCCCTTGGTAGAAATCATAAAGCTTGTTCATTTGGTTATGCTTGTGATTTAATGAGTATTATTATGTTGCAAAGGGTTAATCTTGGATGTTTTAATTCATGTAAACTAATTTCTTGATAGGTAATAGTAGATGAATGAAGAGGAGGGTACAAAGGAGGCATCTTTGATAATTGTTGTTGTATCGTGGGAGAATTACACCAAGTGCTTGCCTCATATTGTTTTATTGCATCCAAGGTGTTTGTTCTATTGCTTAACCTTGAAAAGTTTTTGCCTTTGACATTTTCATGTTACCATCTCAACCAAACTTCTCCATTTATGTCTTACTACATGTTTTCCATTATAAATACCCATTTTTTCTGATTACTAGTATTTAGTGACTTAATTTGGTAGTTCGTGTTTTAATTTGTGTCTAGTCCTTTCATTAGTGTTTATCTAGAGTTTAGTAGTTAGCTTAGTCTTTTACCGACTTCTCTTGGGTTCGACCCTTTACTTACCCTTACTACCCTTTTATTTAGGATAGTTTGAGCCTAGATGAGGTAATATAAATTTTTATTTGGTCTTGCTGGCTATCAGAATTAACGACGCCGGTTTTTAGCTTGTCAAGGTGTTCCTAAAATGATAGGTATTTGTGAATTTTCAGCCATGTCGAGGACGATAAAGTCAACAGGAATGAAAAACTTACCTACTTTGATGGACACATCTTCTAAAATCCCATTGGCTGTTTTAGAGAACGGTCTCTCATTTGTAAGGTGACACTAGTACATTTCAAAATTCCCATGTTCAGTTTTTCGCATATTGAATAGGGCGTAACAATAACACTAGCACCTAGGTCACATAAAGCTTTGTCGATGGTGTAGGTACCTATAGTGCAAGGGATTGAAAAACTACGATGGTCTTTTAACTTAGGAGGGGACTTGTTTTGTAAAAGAGCACTACACTCAGTGGTAAATGCTATGATTTCAACATCGTTCAAAGTCCTCTTCTTAGTTAAAATGTCCTTCATGAATTATGGGTAGGAGGGGAATTGGGTGATTAATTCAGTAAATGGAACTGTTACCTGGAGATTTTTCACCACTTCCATGAACTTAGTCAACTAAGTCTCCTTATGCGTCCTCTTCAGACACTGAGGAAAAAGAACTTTAATTTTGATTGGTTCTTTTGCTTTGTCATCCTCCTTTTGGAGAAGGTCTCCTAATTTGTCTGTGGCAAACTTGGGATCTTCTACATCGTTAGAGACGTTGTTTTGGTCGTCTAATGCCTTATCAGTGGTAACTTCATGGGTCTCTTCTGGCTTAGATGGTTCCTTGTAGCTTACACCGCTGCTTAGAGTAATTGCATTTGCGGTATCTCTTGGTTGCTCACCATGGGGTGGGAGTTGACCTGGTTTTCTTTGGGCATTTGAAGCTGCCAATTGAGCCATTTGGCTTTCAAAAATTTTGATAGCTGTATCTTTGGCTTGGTCACTCTTTTGGAATTGAGCAAGCTCTGGATCTTGTTTTTGGACAACTTGTAAGAGCATGGATTCAAGTTTGCTTAAGTTTGTGTCAGGTGGTTTGGAAGATTGGCCTTGATTTGGGAATGGTGGATTTTGTTGATTGTAGCCTTGCTTGTAGTTTTGTTGACAACTTTAAGTTTGGAAACCAGGTGGGTTATATTATTTTTGTTGAGGTATGTATGGTTGGCTTTGTGGTTGGTTTTAATGTGGATTTTAAATGTTGGTGCTTTTGTAAGATAGGTTGGGATGGTATTTGGTGTTTTCATTGTAGAAGTTTGAGTAGGGATTGCCTTGTCTTTGGTTTTGATAGGCATTCACTTGTTCGATGGAGCTTCTAAACTCTTGGGAAACATGTCCTCCATTTCTGAAAGTTTCGCAAATCATCACTTTGCTAGTGACGTTGACTTGTTGTCGAGATTGGGAAGAGCTTCCTACTTGTTGTTGGAGGAGGGCTATTTGGGCTTTTAGAAGGGCAACCTTGGAGTCTTCTTGCTTTGCTTTTGATGGCATAACGCGAGAATTGCTATATTGTGAATCGTGGATCGCCATGGATTGGATAGTTGAGTGGGCAAGTTCTACATCGATTTGATCAAAACGACCATTTTTGGCGGAGTCCAGGATGCGTCGAGACTCACCGTAACAATCATTGTAGAAGGTGATGGCTAGGAACCATGGATATAATCATGATGGGGATATTCTCTTTGTAATTTCTTGCACCTTTCCCAAGCTTCATAGAGGCTTTCGTCGCCTCCTTGTCGCAATCCAGTGATTTGGCTCCTTAAGAATGCGGTTCTTTCGGGTGGGAAATATTTTTGGGAGAAGGCAAGACAAAAACTATCCCAATCGTTAATTCCTAAGGCAACTTTATCTAGACTGTTGATCCAAAGCTTAGCTTTTACAGTCAAAGAAAAAGGAAAAATCATTTCCCTAATCTGATTTTGGGAAATCCCATTTTGTCTAATAGTGGAGCAATAATAGCAAAAATTTTTGATATGGAGATTTGGGTCTTCGCTAGAACTGTCACCAAATTGGGTTATTTCTATAAGGCTTATAAAAGCTGGGTTGATTTCGAAGTATCTAGCAGTTATTTGGGGAGTAAAAATACTCTTTGGTAGTATTTCGGCTGTGGGTTTGGAGTGGTCAGATAGGCGAACCATTTTATTTTGTGGAGGTGGAAATGTTTGTAAAGTTTTTGTGGGTTTTATGGATCGTGGTGAGTGAAAGTCTTCCTCTTCTTCAAGGTTGGGGTAAATATCCGATTAAGTATCACGAATACGATCCAAACTTGAAATGTCGGAAGCTTGAGAAATTTCGTTAAAAACGTTTTGATGCCTACGCAAAGTCTCTTTGAGGTTTGGGTCAAATAATATAGATGTCCCTAGTCGAGAGGATCCGGGAACAGGACAAAAAAAACTACAACGAAAATGCTAAAGGTAAAGAAAATGAATCACAAGAAAATTATAAGTGAACAAAACCGTTTCCCCGGCAATGACGCCAAAATTTGATGAGATTGTCGCATACCAAATCAAAGATAAATTTACCCTTGGACTAGGCTAATAACATATAAATGCAATTAGGGAAGTAAGGAGTCGATCTCGAGGAAACGGGAGTTACTTATTATAATAACCTTGTGATGATTAACCAACTCGGGACGAATAATGATTTTGATGGCTTGTAAACAAAATAAGGGCATAAACACAATGAAATTTATGCTTTTAACAAAGATACAGAAGTATACGGAGATAGGTTCATACATGTACATTAGTTAATGTCAAGTTGGAGTTTCGAAATCTTGCAATTGATTCATTGTTTAGGTCCTACAACATCTTTCGATTTGTTGCTACCATAGTACAAGATCTGGCGAGTTTTCACGTATACTAGTTTGAACCTCCTTGCTATGCTTTGTCTATTCAATTCTAGGCTTCCGATCTTAGGAAAGAACATCAGATTTAGTCAAAGATTGTGATCAAGAATCATCAACTAGCAATACAATCCAAACATGCAATAGAACAATGGTACAAATGCAATAATTTCTATCCAAAAATTTCAATCACCAATCATACATGACTCCCCTATTCCCTTCGGATTAGGATTACTCACTCATGATTAAACAAGATAGAACTATTGTCATATTAAGATGAATTAGACTAGTCATGGATGATGTATGAATGCAATAGAAAGTTTATAATGGTAGTAAGAATAAGATGATAACAATAACTAAAAAGAGACAATAACAGTAATAGAATTATATGAACAAGAACTTAGATCATGTCATAAATTAAAGACTATATGATAAGAATGTGGGAATTATCGGTATACTTCCCTTTAAAATTTAGGATTATAATGAAATTATAACTATATGAATTTCTAGTCATAAATGAAATTGCATAAATGTAACAACCCGTAATTTGAAAGACCGAAATTATATTTGAAAAATAATAAATTTAATTTATTTTAATTTATTACGATTTATTTGAATTTATGATAATTTAATATAATTATTTTGAATTTATTTGGAATTAAAGAGTAGGTTTTACGGTTTAAACCCGAACCTCATTTAACTATTCCCGAGTCAACTTAAGTCCCGAAACAAACCCGAAACCTGACTCCTACAAGTGCCACACGCCCCAAGGCACCTTTTTCCTCATTTTTGGGCTTTTGATTACTTTGGATTAAACTAATACAAATATCTAAGATATTTGTAACTTTATCGATCTGTCAACTTAAATTCCGCAACAAATAGCTTAAAAACAGACCCGATTTCTTCCTCTTCCACACGCCTCTTCCCTTGTTCCCTTAGGATTAGATATTTTCATTAAACTAACATAATATCTAATAATATCTAGATATTTGATTAAACAAACATAATATCTAATAATAGCTAGATATTTACCATAATATATTTATAAAACCCGAGTCAATCCCGTAACAACAAGTTCAAAACTCGACTCCCATTAATCCCTATATTACACGGCCCAACCCTCCACTCTTACTCACTTATTATCTTTTTATTTTATATTAAATCAACTTAATATCTAATTAATACCTTCTTTAATATAATCACAATTGTTCTTCATGTTCTTGATCGTTCTTGAGCAAAATCGTCACAAAACCTTCGTTACTTGGCCAACTCCGTTCTAAATTATATTTCTAAAGTCTCCTCTCCGCTCTTCATCTCCATGTACGTTTTATTTTCAATTCCGACAAAATCGTTTTCAACACTTTAATTGTTGAAATCAAGTTTTAATTCTAATAATGTTATTTTTGTCATTTCTTATAGGAGAAGATTATGAAGACGAGTTTGGTGACTCGTATATTTTAGAAGAAGATTAGTAGACGGGTTTTTAGTTCTTATTTTGGTGCTACATGGTTTTGTGCTAGCTAAGGTAACGATTATCGAGTTACTCGACGAATTAATGTCACATACTTTAGTTGTTGTTATTGTTATTTACGGTTTTAAATAGTAACATGCTAGGTTGTTATTATTATTAAGTTTTATGAGATTTTAACATGTTTAGTATTTTTGACATGTTGGATGATTTGTTCATAATTATAATTTTAGTATGAATGATGGTTGAATTGGTTGTTAAAATGGATGGTTGTTAATTAAAACATGTTAGAAATAAATTTGGGGTTGTTGTGGTGGTGGCCGTGTATGGTGGCCGGTTCCGGCCCGGTTCAGGCCGGTTCAGGCCCGGTCCAGGCCGGTCTGGGTTGGTCCGTAATTGGCCCTTTGGGCTTGTGTCGATACTTGATTGTTTTGTTGTTGTTTTGACGGGTTTTAAATATGTTAAGCATGCGGAAATATTAAGAAACGATTTTAGAAATGTTGACCAAAACAGGCCCAAACCAGCCCGTGGGCCCGGTTCAGGCCCGGTCCAGCCCAACCCGTGAGTCCTCCTTTGGGCTTGTGACGGTTTTTGAGTTTATTGTTATTATTATATCGTGTTTTGTAATATTTAGCAAGTGGGAAATTTTAATAAGTAAATTATTTAATTAAACGGTTTTTCATAATATTATTATTTCTCACATGTTAGAAATTATAGCATGAGATTATAGTTTAATTTGATATCCTTTAAGTCAAGCGGGGTTCGTAAGAATTAATAATTCACATGTTAGAAATTAGAATAAAAT
>JAIUZE010067470.1:0-15564 GCA_022085475.1 Heliosperma pusillum
AAAACTCCATAAATCAGTCAGGAAACAAATTGAGAAAGCTAATGATCTATCCAAGAAGAATGCCAAGGTTCCTAAGACCAAGAAAGACTTTGCACCAGAAGATCTAGTATGGATCAACCTAAGGAAAGAAAGGTTCCCTTCCAAGAGAAAGAACAAGCTAGAGCCTAGAGCAGATGGTCCTTTTCAAGTTATAGAGAAGATAGGTCTTAATGCCTACAAAATTGATCTACCAGGAGAGTATGCAGTCCATGGGACATTCAATGTTGGAGATCTTAGTCCTTTTTTTGAAGACTCTGAGGAAGAAGAAGACACATGCTTGAGGTCAAGCCCTTTTCAACCTGGGGAGGCTGCAGCAGGAGCTCACCCAAGGGGCCTTGATGATCAAGCCACAAACAAGGCAGGCCTGACCCCAAGGGCCCCTCAGATGGAAGCTAGAGTTACAAGGTCTAAACAACAAGATATGACAAGCCAAGATCAAGCCAGGACAAGCCACACAAATGAGGAAGACAGCCCAGGGCTTATCAATCCATACCAAACCCCGACACAACCCACATTACCCACACAAGACAGAAACAAAGTCATTCAGGCCCAGGCAGACCAATCAACAAATCCTACAGCTAGGAGGTACACCAGGGCATCCCAACCACCCCCACCAAATCCCACCATCAAGCCAACCCTCTAAGCTACAAGTTTGCCCAGGACAAACCATTTTGAAGTCTAGCAAAAACCCATGAAACAGACACCCCAAAGCTAGAGTCCAGTAAGCAGCATAGCAGAGGCAGTACATGTTCAGATGATGTTTTCTTTTGCCTAAGTCAACTTGTCTTCATCTAAGGCAGGTTTATCTACGTCCTCATAAGAGTGGAGAGTTCCAAGGAGCAACAAAACACCCAGAGCAAAGCACAAGACAACAAGAACAACAGAGTTCTATTTCAGGAAAAATACAAAAACTGCTTTATTGCTTTTTGCATCAGTCTGTTTGTGTCTCTTGTGTCTGTACTAGCTAGTTGTTAAACTCGTCCTCTTGTGAGGTTCTTAATTAGTGTCAGTAGAAGTAGTTTAGATCCTAAGCTGGCCCTTGGATGACTTATACATCCAATGGTTCACAAGATATCAGCCTCTCTATATAAGGAGGTCTTGTATGTTGTTGTAAGGCAGACTTTATTGAATGAATTAACTTTGAGAAATCCCTCAAATCTATCAAACTTGTGCTAAGAGCTGTAGTTTGAAACAAGCCTGATACATCTTCAAGGTGTTTGATCAGTGCCTTGTCTTGTGAGTCAAGTTATATCTGTGTCTTGCTGTGGTTAACTTGCTTGTTGTTGAGTCTAGTCTAGGGTGTTTGTGTTTTGCTGTAACACTTGAAAACTGTCTCTAAAACCAGTCTTTGAGTCCTTTCTCTTGTGCCTTGCTGTAGAGGAGTGTCTCTAAGTCATATCCCTTGAGTTTTCAGCTAAACAATTCACCCTCTCTAAAACAACATCCATTTGTTACTTAACATTGTTCTCAGTTTGAGTCAAACTAATCAAGTTTCCTTAAAACTTGTAAGCCTTAGTAGTTTACACTCCACCATCTGATCTATGATTTAATGAACACATCATCTTACGAACTCACAATGAATTAATTTTGCATGTTCCATATCCAATTGCATCATATGTTAATCTACATGTGTGAAGTACTTCCCTAGATGTTTTTCATCATTGTAATTCATCACTTGCTCTATTGTGAACCGCAGCCATTTCATCAGCCATATCTGTAGCAAACGAAAAAAAAAAACGAAAATAGAAACGACAATAATAAACGAAAAAGAAATAAAAACGAAAAAAAACATGCTGTTATCCAAGGCCAAGAAAAAAAACAATCAGTTGAGATACAAAAAAAAGAGAAAGGTTCTTACCTGCAAAATAATAGGACTTCCCAGATACAGAAATTCTCGGTTCACCTTTCTATTATCCAAGCCAAGAATGATCTCCCCTAAACAAAGGCATGCTAGGCTATTGCGCAGCTCCATTTGTTCTACTAGGCTCAGGAAAAGAGGATCCTCTTTCATCTCCTTGTCAACATGGCCGTGAAATATATAGCAATGAAGTAAGCAAAATCCAAAGGCCCTACGTCTCACAACATATGATAAAGAAGGGTCCTTCCTATTTATAAATCGATCAACAAAGTCATGCATACGAACACCTTTTGAGGTCACATTACAGTCTACCTCAGCCTTGGTGAAACCAAGAAGGTCCGTGAACTTATTCTTATATCCTTGGAAGCTAAGGGGTATAGCTGGCACATCATCTAGTTCTCATCCTCCAATGGCAGCTATTTCTTCGGAAGACAGATAAATATCGCCTCCAGGAAAGGCAAACACGTGCAAATTTGGGTCCCAATACTCAAGACATGCATCCAAGAAAGGCCTCACAACCTTCACCAATTTTAGACTCAATTTCGATCCTAGATTGAAAGAACTCATATCATGTTTCTCAACATTTGTAAACTGATTCATCCACTCTTTGAGACGATTTTCAAAGGCTTCCATGATTTTGAAAATTTTCTTTGGTTTAGAGAGCTTTTGTGTGATAGACGGAAGATAGAAGAAGAATTGCGTGAATAAACAGCTAGCCCGACGTCTCTATATATACTATTCGCTCTTCCCTAATTTCAATCGAGAACAGACTAACCCAGTAAATGACGCAGCTTGAGCTGCGCCCTTTCGAAGACTCGCAGCTCCTGCTGCGCCTCTTCCCCTGGCTCCTTGTCACAATTTCCAACTTTGGATCTTTACTAACTTACATCCGGCTATAATTTCCTTTTCCTATAGGATGTGGATTTGGTAATACGCCTAATTGCCAAGATCTAGGATTTCCTAATCCTTGTCGGGTTTGCTTTTCAAGACAAAAGTCAGCATGGTCGCTAGATGAGCACACTTACTCATTTTTATTTTCTTTTTATAAGGGAATTATTTCACTCCTCTTTTTTTCAATTCTTTCAATACTTACACATTTCTTTTAAAATTCCTTTTTTTAGGGGCTAGCCCTCCCTACTGTCCGGTCGTCATTTTCTACAGTTTTTTTACAGTTATACATTTTAAAAGTCTTTTTTAGGGGGTAGCCCTCCTTACTATCCGGTCATTTTCGCATTATTTTTCCATTTTCGGGCTTTCTTTTTTTTCTTTTTGCGCCAGTTTAGGCTACAAATATGCTACATGTAAATTATATAAGTTCTATGTGAATTTCGGCAGCATGACGGCATAAACAATCGCCTACCAAACATGCTTTTTAGACTAACCTGCAGGAACAGAACACCCAACAAAAAAGACACTTAGGCCATCAGATACCATCAAACGGAGGCATGTACATCAAACTGGGGGCTCTCGCCCATGAAAAAGTCAAAATTCAAAATGTACAAAAACAATCCAAAATATACAAACCAACAACAAATCAAAAGGACAACTAATCCTCATCGCCATCCAGCTCGGCTACAGTCATCTAAAGAGCGACGATCTCCGTATCCCTGGTCTCCAACTCCCTTAAGAGACGAGCAGTCTCCTCCCGGGACTCCACCAACTCCCCCTCCAAGTCTCTCTGTGAAGAAAGGCCTCATTTCAATCATTTCATTTCAAAATAAAAAAGATACGATAAGATGGAAAGGGAATGAGAGGTTCATACCTGTCGATCCCGGCCACCTTAGAGCGCCTCGATAGTCGTAGCCCGCAGCCGGTTGGCTACCCTCCACAACGCTACATGCAGAGATGGGGCCCTCTTTATTCAAATATAAATAAGGGACAAATCAAATGCATTCCTGTGCAATAATGGTTAGGCCAAAGTTAGAGGCTTACCCTCATCACTAGGTGATGTCACTTCTCCAAGCCAGCATCAGTCACAACCTTGCTAAAGACGCGGAGCTCTGAAATCATTGTAAAGCCGGTCGCGTCGTTTTCCTCTAGCACCTTACGGTAAGCTGGGGGCTCGACGCCTGCCACCTCGATTTCCAATAAAAGATCAAATTATTCTTTAATTGAAAATCGTTCGTCACTTTTCAAACCAATTTGGAAAAAAAAAAAACAAGAAAGAAGCAATGCTTACCAAGATCGGCTAGTACGCCAGTCTCTGGTGAATGAACTCGGAGTACTTCTCGCTAGAAAGAAGGAGGGTGTCCCCACTTTTGCCAGCCAAGTCAGCCTTTCTCTCGGCGTTAGAAGACTCCGTAAACATCGACCCTGAAGGATTGATGTGGACTGTGAAGGTGTCACGAGAGCACTGCCGAGTCAAACGCTCGCCCAGGTACCACACAGGTCCCATGGGCATCCTCAGTAGCAGCCGACTCAACCTCCTAGGACGCAAGACCTCGGCCACGAAAGCCAGAGCGTCCTGGTAATCTTTCCAAGGTCTGGGAACCCACTAAAATGAAGAAACAAAAGAGGTCATTCATATGATCATTTCCAACTAAAAGACTGAAAAGAAAGAATCATAGGTACTTACGTGCTCCAACTACAGGGCATTCAGCCCCCCCCCCCCCCCTCTCGACAAACATCATAGGAAGAATGCTGGCTTTTCCTACGACACACCACCCAGTCCTTCACGGCTGCGTACGCTCTCGGCTCTGGCTCTGGCATCTTGGGCGCGAAGCCCGGAAAGTAGGAGTACACCCACGCCTGCAAGCGATATACTGATATTTCAATAGGAGAATTGATCGTCCAATAACAATATGAAATAAAGTATTGATCTTTCAAAATGAAGTATTAATCTTTCAAAATGAAGTATTGGTATTTCAATCAGTATGATTTATTGATCCTTCAATGAATGCAAAAAGGAAGGTTCATAACTCCAACAAAAGCCCAAAACCAACAGTAGCAGGAGAAGTCATGTTCTCCATCAGCTCCGGTTGAACCATGGCCCTCATATAGCGTGTGAGGACCGCAAAGCCAGGAATAACCTATTCCCACCGACCTAGGCTACTCAAGCCAGACAAGAAGGGAAGAAGCTTCGTCGACAACCTCTCCCCCTTATCTCTAGAGTAAATCAAAGATAAGAACCACCACAACCAGAGGCGAGCCCTCTGCTCAGCTGTAAAAGAAGGAAGAGGCACCATCTCTTCGCATATCCTTACTCTCGCCGGGGTCCTACCCACGAAGTAGTCTCTAGCGTAAGAGCTCGGAATCAACCAAAGAACGCAAGCCCCCCCCCCCCCCGCGAGCGACAGGTTCCAACCGATCAACCTCCGCGCCTCTTCAAAAGTTCGCAGTTCATGCTGCGCTTATTCCCTAGCATACTTTCTCTTTAATTTGAAAATTCGTTACAAATTGGTTATTTGTGGGCCCAAATCTTGTGCGCCTCTTCTCCGACATCTTATTTCACGGGCTTGGTTGTTTTCCAAGGCCCACACTTTAATAAGCTCCAAAACCGTCACATGTTGTTATCATCCGAGCAGGGACCCCCTTTCAGACATACAATCTGTGTACCCGTCTTTTATCATCAGGATATTGCTCGGCACAACCGAGCAAAATCCTCGGAATGATTCGATCCTGAGAGAGTCTTCCGTATATCCAGTACAGCAGTACTCTTCTGCGGATTTGTTTCAACATATATGTTTCTCCGACGAGAGTTTGCCTGAGGACAGAGACATGCAGACTCTCACATACGATATCTTCTCAGCGGCTGGCGAGCCTCATAACGCACCCCATTCAAACGGCTGCCAAGCCTCACAATGCACCTCATTCAAAATAAGAAGATGCCTCAGGTATGACTCCTTATTATGGCTGGCGAGATTTTATACGTAGTCTAATGGACTTTAAATGACCATCCCCGATGGTCGACGGACTTTAAAATGTTCCCGATGACATGTCCTTGGTTCAGAGCCTTTGAGCCGCCTCGTGTCGTCTTAGTCGTCAGGTTGTAATCTTTGATTGACCTGATGGCTATACTTTGAAATTTGCCTTTTCCAAGCCTCAATCAAAGTGGGGGCTTTGTAGATACCTTAGTTCTACACCTTCCGTCAACCACCCAATGATGATTGGGCCGCAAAACGATTTATGGAAATTAGTAAGTTTATCGTCAAGAGATAGCTCTAACACTTGTGTCTACCTCTTGGTCGTCATCTACGCATTGGTACGGTCGTTTTGACAGTCATTAGAGTTCATTTAGAGTCCGGGTCGAAAACCGCTTCATTTTGTAGAAACTGTTTTAAAATGCCGAGTCGGAACGCTCTAGAATATTCTGGATATTTATTAAATCTTCAAATTCTATCATTTTTGGTAAGATATATCTCGTATCGTTTTAAAAAAAAGTATAAATCTACCGCAATTCCATAATAGAAACGTGGAAATCTTTCTTCCGTAGAAAGAAACCTTTGGGGAAATAAGGTAGCAGGTGCTACGTCCATTTGGAGGATCGCAGCTCCTGCCGCACCCCTTCTCCAGCCCGTTTTCTCCATCTTCAGAATGTTTTCGTGATAAGTTTGAGTTCTTCAAACACTCTTCATAATTTCTAATATAAAACGAGAGCTCTGATCTCAGTTTTTTGGCACGTGAGTGTTCCGCCCTTCTCTTCTCTCTTTGAATTCTAGACTTTGCTCTAAGCTTTCGACACCTACGTGCTTGATCAATCGATCACGTAAGCTCAGATCCTTCTAAGTACCTCTCACGTTGCTTGACCGACCAAATTTGACCACTACACAATCAACTAATTCAATCAACTTAAATCCTCCAACGAGGGCACTTTCTACGTACATTCGAGTCGAGCAATCACTAAACGTTAACTTAGTTTGTCTTGTTTCTTCAAACATATAAGTCTGAGGGTTTAAATCCCATCTTTTTATTTATAATATGTATTTTCTTCGTTCAACTAATGTAAGATTCACATCAGAAGTAAGTACAAAATCGATTTTCAAAACAAAACATTTTTTCAAAACCTTTTTTAGCAGTCATCAGACGTCAAGAAGAAACGCAGTAGCAGCTGCGCCTCCTAGAAGGATCGCAGTAGCAGCTGCGCCTCCTAGAAGGATCGCAGCGCATGCTGCGCCTCTTCCAAAGGCTGCCTTGCTCTTGCTCTTCTTCTTCTTCCTCTGGTTCCTACGATTTTGTTCTTTTATTATTTTCTTTTCTTTGTACATAAATCATATTTTGATATAATATTTCATATAACGTTTTCTTCTTGACCTTAAATCATAATAATTCGATGTTAGCGGATTTTCGTCCTTAAATCAAAATTGGGTCTTGGAGATTCGATTTGTTCATATCAAATAGCTGGAATTCGTTATTGATATAAATTATAGTATAATTAATATGTTAAACCATTTCTACTCGAGTTATAGGTCAATAATCAGTCGTAAATATTCAAAGGAATGTTAACTACTTGCAATTCTGACTTCACAGTCATAATTAAGCTGAAGAACAGACGCAATGAGCCCTGCACCTCTTCTAGAGGACGCAACCGTTGATGCGCCTATCCTGGGTTGAATTCTGTCCCTGAACTTTCGTTCTCGCTTTGACATAGCTTTAATTACGTAATTAACTAACTATTAGTCGTAATATCGCTCCAAATCTGTCTTTTAGTTTTCAAATCTTTTATTTTTCTTCAAATCTCCGTTTTTGATATATTTCTGACGTAGATCCCGTAATCCGTTGTAATCTTATTTTAGTCATTGTAATTGTATGATTTTGCTTTTCTCTCATATGTAATTAATTCGAAATTCCCAATTTCGACATAATTAAGTGCTAATTACATGTTCACCGACATAGTCTAATTCACATGCTAGGATTAAAACATTGTATGTTTCATTACATGCATATAATCGATAACATATCAAGTACGAACGATTTCCCTATTCATTAGTCCCTATTCATTAGTAGAGGCCGCTATCGAGGAGGGCGGGATTAGGTTTTTGATTAAAGTGCTTCCTAATACGTACCCTCACCACTCACTCCAGATCTTTGTGAACATCTGTGTTCATTTGCATCCACGAGAGTCATTCTAGACATAGAATGCTAAGGGTAACGAGTTCTTAGTGTTCATGTCATCACTTTGTGTCCTGACATTGTATAAAGTATTAGAAGGGTTCCAATTTCCCATAAAAATTGGGGGTGACTCCCCAAATGCGTATTTTTACGCTTGTCCTCCCAAGCGCCCCTCCGTGGTCCCCCCGTGTACCATACTATTACTTTACATGCTCATACGTCAAGGAAAAAGTAGGAATACTTTATTTATACTCAATTCATCCCCCCCCCCTCCCTCTTGCGTATTTGGGATCAATAGACTCTTTAACCTTCGTCCCCGTATTAAGTAATGAGCTCATATTTTTGGTATTTTATTGGATGCGACAAAACAGTGAGACCAAGTGATCTTTGTTATGTCGAATAATATGATGCATTATCTTGAATGCTACTCAGGCTACTGGAGTGGCCCTCAGTTCTGAACATTTGTTTATGCATATAATAGAAAAATGAATACATTTAGTAGAAACAAATTTTCAGGATTCAAATAAAACAGTTTTGATAAGAACATTAGGCACGTGAATTTAAAGACAAGTAGCAGGGAAAAGAATGATAATTGTCATATATCATGTTCAGGAAAGGCACATTAATCATTCAAGAATGACATGTGATACATTCAGATGAGTAAGTGTTGGAGCTAGTGTCCTCCACAGTTAGTGTGACAACATGAATAAATCTCTTACAGGTTCACAGGGTATACTTAGTATTCTTATCAGTTGATTAACGTTTATCGATAAAGGTTGGCTTGCTAGGAGTTTGACGTTATTGTCATTTTAATGGCGGTGATCAACTGGTCCCTAAAAGTCACACCTAAAGGATGTGTCTGAGAGATGTGATTATATGAATAATATAATCATATTGATGCCTTATTATATGACTAAAAGGTTAGTCGATGTATATGACTAAAAGGTTAGTCAATGTAATGATGATACAATTATTTAATAACGATTAAATAATATTAGCTGAGACGAATTAAATGTAATTCGTAATTGAATATAAACCGTTATATTTAATCAATGTATATAATGTAAGCTTGAACGAATTAAAATGTTAATTCGTAATTAAACATAATATGTTATATTTAATTAGCAAATTATAAATATACGGATATTTATAGTTGACGTTTATATTATATTACATGCTAATATAACCGAAAAAAGGAAGGAGAAAATAGTCTTTTTCTCCTCCTAAATTTCGGTTAATAGGAGATAAAATAAGAGAAAATATCTCCTATTATTCTCTTATGGTAACTAGGTCAAAAAACCCTAATTACAAGAGGAGTAAAAAGAGGAGAGACTCCTCCTTCTACTGACCTAGACACACGGCCGAAACAGAGGAGAAGCAAAAAGAAAAATTCAGATTTTTCTCTCTAATTCTCTCTATCATTCATCATCACACAAAAGAAAATTAGCACTAATTTTTCTCTAAAATTCTAGCACAAGCAAGGCATATCTTGGAGCATCTTGGGTGCAACAATTAGGAGAATATCGATTTCGATACTGTTCATAGGCCAAATTTGCTAGGACCAAAGGTTAATTCTAAATTCCTATAATTTTATATTATGCAATTCATTTATGACTTGTAATTCATATACTATAGTTTCGTTATAATCCGTAAATTATTGACGATATATACCGATATTTCTCACAAGTGGTATCAGAGCCAAGGGCTACGAAATTATTTTATAAGTTTTCATAGTTGATGAAATATAAGATTAGAATCATTATTTTTTTGTTTTTTTTTTTATTTCTGCAGAGAGAAAAAAAAATTTCGTCTGTACTGTTCATCCCAACTGTATAAAAAAAAAATTCCGTCTGTACTAGTCATCCCAACTGTATAAAAAAAAAAAATTCCGTAATAAGGATTAAATTAAAATGTAAATGGAAATCGATTTGAATGTTCATCGCTATATATTTTCGGTATTCATTGATATAGATATTCATTTTAAAATGTTAAATTGAATCATCTAGTTTGTATCGATGTTTAATAATGATTAGATGTTGATATTTTGTACCGATCTTGAAAATATTAGTAACATCAAATTTTTTTTTTTTAAAAAATAAAAATAAAAATTTCGGTTTTTTTTATATTTTTGATCGAAAGTTTTTTTAATTCATTATAATGATAATGTTTTGTTTATTGTTGTGAAGAAGTTCACAATAATTGGATACCCAATTATTTAAAAGAGGTTTAAAATAATGTTGTATTAATTCATGTTAAAGAATATGAATTAAAATTGGATTATGTTTGGTTGGGATTATTGTGATTAATTAAGGAATTATCACATAATTTTGATCATTTTCAAAGGTGGTTTGAATGGAGGGCCCAAAACCTCGAGCAACAACCACTATGCATTACATATCCTCCCATAGATGCCAACATCAATTTTAAATTGAAAGGATTTTTCATCAATAACTTGCCTAAGTTCTATGGCAACGTGGGTGATGATCCGAATAGACACATATCGAAATTCCATATGATGTGCGAAGGGGCCATTCCAAATGGTGTAACGGAAGACCAATTAAAACTCCAGGCTTTTCCATTTTCACTCCAAGACTCGGCTATGGATTGGATTTTCTACCTTCCTCCCTACTTGATCCGGCCTTGGATTAATATGAAGGAAGCCTTCCTCAACAAATTCTCCCCCCTTCAAGAGCGGCTCATTTGAAAAAGGAGCTTTCTACTATTCATCAACTATTTGACGAGACCCTCTATGAATATTGGAAGCGCTTTAAGAAGCTAATAGCCAAGTGCCCCTAGGATGGCTTTAGTGAGGATGATATACTCATGAAGTTTTGTGATGGGCTTTCACAAAATGATCAAAGAATGATAAGTGTCACTACAAGTGAAGGGATTGAAAATTTCTCAACGGAAGAAGCTAATGAGGTGATCGAAAGATTGGCGGCTAGCACAAGGCATTATGCTAGAAATAGTGAACAAGTGGTTAAGAAAGCCTTTTCCATCAACTCTTCACCATCACATGCAAATCCAAAGCTTGAAAAAGAAGTGAGTCAACTAAAGGAGATTATGTCATGTCTAATGAACCAAGGTCAAGGTGCTAGTGGGGGCAATTCATGTAATAACGTTGTGTGTGGATTTTATGGTGACAACCACAATGTTTACTCTTGTCCCATTCGGGAAGAAGTGGAGGGAGTGAGTGTCGTAGGGCTTAGTAATTGCAATTCAAGAAATTCTCAAACTCACAATTAATATAACCACGACCCCTACTCAAATTTTAACAACATTGGCACAAAAGACCACCCAAATCATAGGTGGGGAGGGATCAATATGTAAGTTTTATAAACCCATTATTAGACACTTCTAATAACATAATTAATTTAGTTTACTTATAAACTAAGTGAATCTTATGCATGCATAACTAAAAACACAAAGATAAGAAGACAAGTTGTCCTCACAATGATTTGGACGAATTTGGCTACAAGAAAAAGACTCCTTCTTACTTTTGTTCTTGAGCTTGAATGATAAAGGATGAACTCCAAGTTTTAAAATAGAAACTCTCCAATTAGTGGCACCAAAGACAATCCCAAATCTCCTCTTATCGTATAACACTAGATAAAATAAGAGGCACCCTTAGAGAACGTATCTATATTACTACTACTAATAATCTTATAAGATATCTATATATATATATATATATAGAATTAGGATCACGTGAGTCCACCCTATCTTTTTTAGTCCGTGAGTCCATGATACAATATCACAAGTTATACTAAACAATATCACAGTATATACTATACAATATCACACCAGTGAACCACTTTTTCGCACACTATTACTAAATTTTTTCTCATACTTTTTTTTACTCCAATTTATTCCAATACCGAAGCTCCGACAAACATTATCATTCTCTCACCCTTTCATGCCGGAAAGTCACTATTATCGGTGTTTCACCGAAATTTATTGTATATAGCTTCTTTTATCATATTTCCTCTCTACTAAGCATCTTTGCCTTTGGCATTTTTCTTCATAGCCGACAACGAGATCCCTAATCTAACGAAGACAATGACAAATTTTGTTGTGATTGGGGGTGGTGTGACCTCCGAGTAGGAGTAATGCGTAAGGGTGGAGGAATATGAAGATTGAAAAGAAAACAACGGATAAACAATGGGTGAAAAATGGTGCCGGATAATTGTTTGCTTGTGTCATCTAGGTGCTTGGATATGTCGCCGTTATTGGTGAGTGGGTGGTCGTTGTCTACAGCGAGTAGTATTACATATAATATTTTTCACCCATTTGTGTTGTTTTTTTTCGTGATATTGTTTAGTGTAACCAGTGATATTGTTTTGTGTAATCTGTAATATTGTATAGCTGGACTCACGGACTCAAATATTTAGGTGGACTCACCGGATCTTTGCTATATATATATATATATATATATGAACCAAGGTTATTCAACAACTTCTTCAAGTTTTAGTATCATAATATTGTAGAGACACAAGCAAAGATTAGTGAAGAAGCATGAGAGTTGTAAGTAAAAAATGATAACTTATTCTCAACTCATGGGACACGGGGGCCGGCCGTTTTGGGACTTTGGAGGGGACAATCATGCTTTGCTTTTTCTCTTACCCAAGTCTCTATGTTGGGCTATAGTCCTTAGAGTATAATTATGTTGTTTATCTCATAAAACATAAAAATCATTACCACCCTAATTTACATTACCGAAACCGGCCGCATGAGGTAAAATGGACATCCATTATAACTTTTATATTTTGTCATTTGTCATATGTGTGACAAGTTACATGTAATTATGCTTATAAATGTATATTTAACTAATTAAATATAAACTCATAATAAATAAATTACACTTAACAAATTAAGTAATAATTTATGATTACATGTATTTACAAAGGGTTATCTCACATATACTTAATATAATCTACAACTTATTGTAATTAAAATTAACCAATCATTATCATCTTTAATGTTTCATAAACATTAATCAATCTTAGTAATATAACGATTTAATTACTAAATTGAATCTTATTTAGTCATATTACAATAAGATATAACTCTCTCTTATTAATTTCAACTTGTTCAGTTCAAGGGATTAATCAATCTGTATCACCATATAATTAATTAACTTTTATGATTAGGGAATCTTCCTTTCAGTGTGACCTCAAGGGATCAACTGATCACCACTGTCATACGACACTAACGTCAAACCCTAGTAAGCCAATCGTTACCGATTAATGTGGATCAGTTGACTATAATATTTAGCATCCCTTTATATTCTTATTATTGAGATTTAATTAAGTGATCGTACTATTGTTGAGGACACATACTCCAAAAATCTCCCGCTTGTCCGAGACAAGTGTGCGTCACCAATTCTCTTGTCCTATTACTATCTCCCACTCAACGCAAGGTGTCTTGCAGGTCGTACTTACATTCGATCATATCTAGAGTGGTTTCCCCGATATGGAGAGTAACTATCTGACCGTAATTATCTACCATAGATACCTTCCGAGCGTGACCACGCATTTCCAGCTTACTACTCCTCGAGTGGCCTTGAGGTTTTAAATAACCCTGAGAAGGGGTGGACAATTCCTATCTTACTATTCCTATCGCATATTAGAGATGGACTAGTGATTCCACTTGGTAATATTCCCTCCAAAATTTTTGTTATTGATATAAATTATACCTCCACCTCAACATGGGTATTAGATTCCGGTTTTGGTTCTCACCTTTGTAATCATTTACACGGGCTAAGAAACGTGGAGAAGCTAAACAAGGGTGACGTAGATCTAAGACTTGGAAATGGCGCTAAAGTAGCCGCCGCTTTAAAGGGGACTTACGTACTTGTTTTAGATAATGGTTTTGAGTTGTACTTGAATAATTGTTATTTTGTACCTTGTTTGTCTCAAAACATAATATCCGTCGCCATGTTGGACATGGAAGGTTTTACTTTGGCAATCAAGAACAATTGTTGTATGATTTCAAGCAATGACTTGGTCATATGCCAAGGTAATTCTATTAATGGTATTTATGTTCTTGAAACATCAAACTCAACCAAGGATATCTATAACATTCAATCTAAAAGACTTAAGTCAAGTGATCCAAATGAGTCATACATTTGGCATTGTCGATTAGGTCACATAAATGAGAATCACATTTTAAGACTAGTATCGACTAGTGTAATTAAAATTTTGCATTTTCATTCTTATGGTACATGCAAATCTTGTCTCTTAGGGAAAATGACTCGAAATACGTTTAGTGGTAAAAGGACATGAGCAAGTGAACTAGTGGGCCTTATACATACCGATTGTATGTATGTGGACCAATGACTATTTCCGGTAGGGGTAATTTTGACTACTTCATTACATTCACCGATGATTTAAGTAGATATGGGTATATCTACTTAATAAAATATAAGAGTGATGCATTTGAGAAATTCAAGCAATTTCAAAATGAGCCAGAAAACCAATTGAACAAGAAAATCAAAACACTACGATCCGATCGTGGTGGTGGGTATCTTAGTAATGAATTCGATTCACACTTGAAGAATTGTGGCATTGTATCACAACTAACTCCACCTGGAACACCACAACTTAATGCTGTTGCCGAAAGGAGAAATCGAACCCTACTTGATATGGTTTGATCTATGATGAGTCAAACCGTGTTGCCATACTTATTTTGGGGATTTGCAATCCAAACCGCCGTCAAATCATTGAACAATAGTCCGACCAAAGTAACCGATAAAACTCCATATGAGATGTGGAAAGGGAAAGTCCCTAATTTGTCCTATATGAAGATTTGGGGATGCGATGCTTTCGTTAAGGTAAAGACCGACAACAAGCTAGCCCCCAAGATCCGAAAAGTGCTTTTTCGTAGGTTATCCTAAAAAGTCTCGTGGGTTCTATATCTCTACAAACCTCAAGAAAACAAAGTGTTTGTGTCTAGTGAGGCTGTCTTCTTAGAAAGAGAACATATTTCTAAGAGATAGAGTGGGAGAAATTTTGAACTTGACGAAGGTCAAGAGCCACAAACCGAAGATGAGGCGCAAGAAAATGTTCCTTCGTCGTCCAATTCTGTTGTTATTCCAACTGTACCTAGGAGGTCCGGAAGGGTAAGTCACCAACCCGATAGATACGTTGGTATTATCGAGGAAAATAACAATTCAAAATTCCACTTTATGGCTTGAAGCCATGAAATTCGAAATAATTTCTATGTATGAAAATCAAGTGTGGGACCTGGTTTATTTGCCTAAAGATGTAAGACCTCTTCAATGCAAATGAATCTTTAAAGTAAAGAATGGCATAGAAGGACATGATGATTTCTACAAGGCAAGGCTAGTTGCAAAAGGTTTCACTCAGGTTCATGGTCTTCAATATGACCAAACTTTTGCTCCTGTAGCCATGCTAAGATCTATTCGGATAATGTTAGCGATCGCCGCATTTCATGACTATGAAATATGGCAAATGGATGTCAAAAACGCCTTCCTAAAAGGGTATTTAGAGGGGAAAGTGTATATGATGCAACCTGAGGGTTTTGTGGATCCGAAAAGTCCTAACAAAGTATGCACGGTTAAGAGATCCATTTATGGTCTTAAGAAAGCATCGAGAAGT
>JAIUZE010067471.1:0-35180 GCA_022085475.1 Heliosperma pusillum
TTGGATTACCGATTGTTACCTGATTCACATGATTACTTGTTGATTAGGGTTTGAGTGTATCATGGCCACGTTACAGGGTAACCTCTGAGCTAGCATACCAGCTTCCCTACCTCTTGTTATATTTTATTATCGGTTTCACATGATAGCTTTCATATGATAGGTTATATGTTAGTTAATTGTTTCATAACATGAAAGCATATCATATATGTTAAGGTTTTGTATTTTCTATATACATTGCTTTTATGTTATTCATGTTTCATTAAACTCGACATTTCGTGGCTGGGAGAACTCGGAGTTACTCCCCACTGACTGTGGCTTCCGTGTTTATATTTAATGCGGTCGAACAGGTGGCGATGCATATTTTGGGGTACATGACGAGCTAGCGAGCGAAGTATTTTACCTTGGACCTATATTCGGTTCATAGTTTGTATATTATTAGATACACTTTTATTTCCGTATTTATACGGGAGATATGTCTCCCGTCTTGTACATTTCTTTTGTATAATAGTATTTCCGTTTTGTAATGACCTTTTTATGTTATGACACCTTTGTTATGTATTATCATATTTCGTTTATGTATTTAAATAATTTTTTTTCTTTCCGCAAATTTGAGGGTGTCACATACATGATTGGTTTAAAGGCGGAAACATTAGTACTCATGTGATCAACAACTCTTATGTTCACTGGATGACTATGACTCTTTCATAGTGTTCCCAGTTTTATCAACATAAATAACCTATTTAACTTGTTGAAATAGATAAAGGATCTTATCCATATAAGACACTTTTCTAAATGCCAAGCTAAAATCTTCTATTCCACAATAGATTTTTGATTTTAGTGTACATGTTGCCCTCTTTCATCCAGCATTAAAATCCAACCACTCCTTTCAAAAGGTAATATGAATACGTCACTCACAATGTGTGATACGTCATTCACGTGGAAAACAATTTTTCCCACTGAACTTCATGTCTTGACATGACTTTATTTCTCACTGAACTTCATGTTTATACATGACTTTAACTCCCACTGAGCTTCATGTCTATACATGACTTTTCGACAATTTTCTTCTTATATTTCATAATATAAAAGATCATCATAACCTCTAGGTAGATATCTTAGGCTTGTGTTATGTACAAATCCTATTCCAAATCCCTATTTGGACATGTGGTTTTGTTGTATATCTTGTACGCACCTACTATGAGGTATATTACTGATGATTTTGATCTAAGCATAGTTACGCATTAACTTAGCTTTTGCAGACATCTACATGTTTATCTATGCAACTATAATTGAACAACTCCAAATAAAACATCTTCTTTACATAGATTCCATTTAGTTTCATAAGTCTCTTATGTTAGAAACTCGAATTTTAAAATTTCTAGGTACTTCCACTTCATAGATCATAATCTTATTATATGAAGAACATTTTCTTTTGGTCTCATCACTAGTCTAAGGATTCACCTAAGAACGTTTTCTTTTGGTCTCCTCACTAGTCTTGAGTCTAACCTAAGAACATTTTCTTTTGGTTTCCTCACTAGTTCCTAACTAGTTTTACGTTGTGGCTTATTTTCTCCCACTCTATCTTTAGAAAAATACATCTATTTTCTTTAAAGATAGCCTTATGAGCCACAAATAATTTTGTACTCATACTTGTGAGGGAGGTAGAAGTATC
Source organism: Heliosperma pusillum (assembly GCA_022085475.1). Lineage (NCBI taxonomy): Eukaryota > Viridiplantae > Streptophyta > Magnoliopsida > Caryophyllales > Caryophyllaceae > Heliosperma > Heliosperma pusillum. Next base: position 1,673 of record JAIUZE010067471.1, read on the forward strand.
ACAACATGACCTTAAGTGATCTACTAAAGACTTTATTGTAAAGACATCGAATCTTAGCTTTGAGATAGACTAGTTCTATAAGCTAAAGAGGTGGCCTCATATTCTTGTCATTTACAATCTTTATAAGTGGTGTAGCTAATTGGTTTGGTAGATTTCCTATTTTGAGTTCAATAACTCAATTTGACTTAACAATTGATCTTTCAAAGTAAGAATCGAATTCTTAACCTTTTATTATAATGATCCAATCATCATATTACTAATATGATCAATTTGAGTCTATACAATTTATGTTATTAGTGCAAGTAGATTATAATGACAAGTTTTAGAACTAAAAAGTTTCAACAAACCGAGTGACTTGGGTTGAAAACCAAGTCACCAAATATTCAATTACAACAAATTGTTCTTGAAAATAAATCTTCCATGTCCAGCAAGGAAATTAAAAAGTTCTAAACAACCATAATACAATCAAAAGGGGAGACAATCTCTTCCTTAGTTCTTCAACCATGGGTGGCTACCTTAGCTTCCCTTGAAGAGCTTTCTTAGGATTGCTTGTCCTTACCTTTATCCTTGCTAGGATGCCCTAATTACAATAAAAAGGGTAAGAATCACAACTCGTATCTATATTCCAAAGTTGAGATCATAACATAAATTATAGGGATGAAAAATTACCAACTGAAACAATCTTTCCAGCTTTGATATCTCCTAGATATTTAGGGCAATTCCTCTTCCAATGCCCTACACCATTACAATAATGGCATTTGTCCTCAGTCGAGGCTCCCCTTTGTGGTTTGGGAGAGCTTTTCTCAATAGTTTTTCCCTTACCTTTGGACGTTGACGGCTTTTTCCCTTTGCTATAACTTCTTTTGAACTTCCCCTTACTCTTATTATTAATATGGATCACATCCTTGGAGGTGCTAACATTTAACCCCATGTCTCTCTCGAATTGCACAAGCATCTTGTGCAATTCATGAAGAGATGTTTTCATGTTTTGCATATTGTAGTTTACCCTAAACTGCTCATATGCTTTGATTTTCCCCAAGGAATGTAAGACTCGGTCGATAACGAGTTGTTCGGGAATTGTCACCCCTTGCAATTTAAGAGTCTCAACGTGCTCAATCAATTTGAGTATATGAGGGCTAACTTATTGGCCCTCTTTTAGGTTCATGCCGAAAAACACAGAAGCCGTCTCATATTGTATGATCCTATGAGCTTGTGAAAACATGGTCACAAGCTTGGCATAGATTTCAAAGGCCGTGCTCATCTTTATGGCACTCCTTTAGAGATCGGCCTTCATTGAGAAAATCAAAACGTTTTTGATCGCGGCAGACTCTTTGTGGTAAGCCTCATAGGCTCGCCTTGAGGCGGCGGTTGACCTTTCATTAGGTGTTTCGGGAGAGGCTTCGGTAAGGTAACGAAGCTTGTCGTCACCCTCCGCGGCCAAGCAGAGTTGCGCATCCCAATTGGCAAAATTTGCGCCATTATTTTCTAACTTGCATCGATCCATGAAGGATCGAAGCCATGAGACATTCGTGAGAGTTGGAGCATTGGTGGTGGTGGATGAATTAGCATTTGCCATTGCGAATAAACAATATTAACTACATATTTTAGACATAAAGCAAATGTCAACATTTATCATTTTAAATACTTGTAAACATTTTAGACAAGTTTTAACATTTAAATAGTGACCTCTACCCAACTATTTTAAATGATTCCGAGATCCAAATTCATATCAACTTGGGCACGGTGAGCCGATTCATCCCTCATTAACATAATTCGGTGGATTAACTCTTTAACCGATTCTACTTTAGAACTCTCGGTCGATAATATTACTTTAACATTTATCTTAAGCCCGGAACACATGCGGCTACGGTCGCGAATACTTCCGTTGAGCTCAATTCAAATTTCGAAATAATAACCTTTATTACCCCACTTACCCAACGTAACAAGTTTAGCACTCCGGTGAGCCGAGCCTACTTTCTTGCGAAATTGGGATTCATGGGTTCTACTATTTGGTAAGGCTTGATCTCAATTAATTTATTATGAGAGGTCATGTCAAATTATTATCTATCATGTTAAGTGAAAAAAATTGATGAATTAACGATAATTTTAATTGACACGGTTGAATACTCGATAAAATATGCATGTCATGTTATGGCGATTTGGCAATGCATGCAAACATATTAAAATAAAATGCAAGCATAAAGATAAAATTTCTAGTATGGCCTTTCCTAGAATAGAAAATCATATAATCTATTACAAATTCGGAAACAAACTCCTTTGGTCCCTTGAACTTCATAAGCATGCCTCCAAACGTCACCATCTCTCTCATAACGCCTTTCCGAATGGCAACGTCTTTGGGAAACTCCGGTATTACAAATAATTAAAAAATATATAATACAATTACAATAATTTCCTATTATACATTTGTAAAATAAAATAATAAAATAAAAGTGATACGAGATCACATTAAATTACAACTGAATCAATATTCTCTTACATTTCAGGCAATATCGATTAAAACTAAGGTCATACAAGGATTAAATTACATAATTCCAAATTACATAAATAAATTATGACATTCATAACACGAAAAATGACATTCATAAATGAAAAATGCAGCATTATAATATGTACAAACATGCTCATGTTAAATGCCAAATCGCCCTATTATACGGTTTATATCGTATATAACCCGGTTTTATGGAAATGCGTGATAAAAACACTTTAAAATCAACAAACAATACTCAAATCAAATTTAAGTCCAAGTTAATTATCCCAACTGAATTAGGACTCAAATATTAGTCATCACTCAATTTGTTTGACAATAATTCAACTTGTTGTTATATAATTGCTCAAAATTAGACTTTAAAATCATATTTTAAACAAATAAATCAAAATTTAATTACAATAATTTCAAATTTTTAATTTTAAATTTGTGTACATTCTGGAACATTTCCAAGACACTCATAATATCAAAAATCATGCTTAAAAATTTTGAATAGATTTTGAGAAAAACCGGTTGCGCTTTATCGGTTTTTATCAAATAAAATACATAAAGCATACGAAAATTAATCAAATTACATTTTCAAATTTAGATCTGGAATGTGGGACATTTATGAAACCAGGAATAATTTTCTCATTTCATGAAATTTATTTTAGCTATATTTGCTAAATAAGTCACTATTTATGCCATTTTTACATTAAAAGTTTATAAATAATGCTAGACAAATTACATCAGTCTCAAATTTTCCAGTCTGATAGGAAAACACGCCTGTGACAATATACTAAAATTTCAAAGTCAGATTCGAAGCGGAAATATTTTTAACCATTTGACCTTCATTTATTTCAATTTATCATATAAAAATCATAAATAAAGAGAAATAAGTCCACTTCAAACAAAATTGTACATACAGTAAGTAAAACGCATGTGTGATAATATGTCAAAATGTCAAGGTCAGAAGACATGTCTAACTATTTTTAGCATTTTAAACATCATTTTACTCATTAAAATGTAATAAAAACACTAAAAATCATATTTGAGAAATATAAATTTCCATAAATCATCAAAATGACTTAAAATCATAATAAGACTAGAATATATTGACATGCAAATGACTTTGTGATTTTTTCTTATAAAACACAAATTAATAGTTTTCTTTAAGTTACATTAACTCGAAAAAACTATAAATCGATTATGCATGCAACAATCAAAGCTCTTGATACCGCTTGTAAGTTTCTTAAACTTAATATTAGACATTTATAATGTCATATTAAAAATAGTTTACTCTTAAACTATAAGGAACTTATGCATGCATAACAAAGATACAAAGAAGGAAGAAGAAATTGTTCATTACATTGATTTGAACGGATTTTGGGCACAAAATACGACTCCTTCTTACTTTGTTCTTGAGCTTAAAATATGAGGGATGAACTCCTAGTTCTTAGTATAAGAACTCTCCAATTAGTTGCACCAAGACAATACCCAAAAAATCTCAAATATTACTACACTAGTATAATTTGTGAGATGCCCTTAATATATTATTAATATGTCTATTGCTACTCTTAGTAATATTATTAGTAGTGTTAGAATACAAGTGAAATTTCTCAAATTTCTTTTAGTGTGAGAAGGGGTTTTAGTGAGATAAGATAATCTTTGCATGTATGAGATATCTATAACAAAATAAGAGGTACAAGTCCTCTTATACAAGCTAGAGGACATGCCACATGCATGTGGGGAAGGGTGAGCATGCCACTCTTTTGTCTTTACAATGTAGTAGCTTAGGGTCTAGCTTTAGGTGATAATTATGTTGTCTAATCTTAATTAGAACAACCAATAATACATAAAACCTACCCTAACACCCTACCAACCGGTTTTTCCATGTAAAATGGAGTCCATTTTATTTTTGTGATTTTCTCATTTGTCACATATGTGACATGTGACATGTAACATGTAATTTTAGCTTATAAATGTGCATTTAACTAATTTAAATGCAATTTCATAATAAATAAATTAGACTTAGCATTTTAAGTCATATTTTATAATCACATGTAAATAAAATGGGTCATCTCATATTTGGTTAATATAATCTACAACAATTTGTAATTTTAATCAACCAATTTTACTTATCTCAAATGTTTCATAAACATAATGCATTCTTAGTAATATAACAATTAAATTACTAAAATGAATCTTATTTATTCATATTACAATAAGATATTATTCTCACTAATATAAACTTAGTTCAATATAAGGGATTAATTAATTTGTATTGATATACAATTAATTAATGTACATGATTAGGGGATTGTCCTTTAGGTGTGACCTCAAGGGATCAACTGATCACCACCGTCATACGATAGTAACATCAAAGTTAATTGAGCCTATCGTTACCGATTTATGTTGACCAGTTGACTATAATATTCATCATCCCTTTGTATTCTTTATTATTTAGATTTAAATATGTGATTGCACTATTGTTGAGGACACTTACTCCAACACTCGGGGTGTGATTCGTCTCCCGTCGGATCACCAAAATAGTAACCAAGTAACCACTCCAAACTCCAAACCCGACCTCCATTTTCATCATCAATCAAGTAACAATATCACATTAATGCATCTTATCACAATGATTATCCTACACAATACTGAGTAGGGAAATCTTACCTCAAAGTAATCCGCATTAATAGCAAGCAAGCACGAATAGAACCTCACTTTATAAATTCCCTTCCTAACAACCATGAAATTAATCTAATTCAACAATCTATTATAATTATTTTATTCTTAATCATGATTCATATTAGGGTTCCAATAAATTCAACCCTCAACATTTATTAAACTAGGGATTAAGACACTTCGACCAGGATCGATGCAAAGGATGACTCTGGCGATTAACAATGACAATCCAAGATTAGTGATGAATTAGGATGATTAGGGGAAGATTCGAGAGAGCTAAGATAGTTTTAGGGTTTTTATAATGAGTGTTCAACTGACGGATTATTTATAATATCCTAAATCATTGTAATTCAAAACCGCTCGAAAAACACGACAGACCGGTGCACTCGGTTGAGTGCAAGAAACACTCGGAAGAGTACATCTTACTCAGTCGAGTGTACACTACACTCGGTCGAGTGCCAACTAGGCAGAAGGCTGCCTAATTGACACCAAAAGCCCACTCGGTCGAGTACCTAAACTTCTCAGTCGCGTGACCCTTACTCCGTCGAGTACAAACTAGTTAGAAAATACGGAGTATTACAGTCTTCCCTCCTTAAGATCGAACTTCGTCCTCGAAGTTCACAACTCATACTCATAACGCAACAAGATGAAACATGCCACAACAACACAACAAAAATAAGACCATACTTATGACCTCTAACCAACACGAAGTCTCCAACAAACACAATTAAGATCAATAATAAGGCAAACGTCTTATAAACTAATACTAGCACAATCATATACTATGGGTACTCTGCAAAACCATCAAAATCCGATACAGCATCATAATCCAAAATTCCAACAATACATACGTCGACCCTTATCACATAAAAATTCCTTCATAAGACATTTGAACTAACACTTATCAACACTCTTCCTTTAATAATACCACAACACCCACAACATCACATAAGCACACATCTTTTTACCTCACACATGGCACACATCTCCTTTCGCCTCATAACCATTCATTACACTAACACTCATACATCACTAAACTAACTCATCACCACCATACCCGACATTAACAAATTCGAACTTGTCACCATCCCCTATGCTATCAACATGCGATTTTACAATTCTACCTCCCTTAAAATGAACTTCGTCTTCGAAGTTTGCCCACTCTCAAACCATTAACATTATTACAATTCTCTATGCTCTCATAGTCCATACCAATATTTCTCTACCTTCACGTAATTACAGCTGATCATCACCATATAACTAACACCAACTCAACATCCATGCCTATAATAATAGCTAAATAGCATAATTAATCACTATTATCCTAACTAAACAACCAATCACCATTCTTTCTAAATATTCCACACAATAAAGCTAAATGCTATAAGACAATCCGCTCTTCTCAAAACGCGGCTACGCCCTCGAACTCAATTCATCACTAAACTTTTACCTATTTCCTTTACTGTCATAATTCAGTCGCACTGAAAATCGCTTAACACTCTAACACTACACCACCAATTATACCACAATCCCAATACCGTTCATTCCTCAACTCACCTTGAATTCACTCGAACATGATACACTCTAACACTGTATCCCTATAAAATCCTCAAAATGGTAATGAATCATTTAAAACCTCAAGCACACCATACTCTAATCTAGCGACTTTCTCATACACACAAAGTCAAAACATCCGAATTCACCCGCAAAAATACCCCAACAATCAAGCCTCTCGACCAAAAATCTAAAAGAACAAGGTACCCAACATTAACGACCAATAAATCTTCACTGATTAGACTCTTCTCTTAAACCCACAAGACAACAGCTAACGAAACGATAATAATAAAAATACGACATCTATACATATGCTCAACACATAAATGACCCAAGCTATTAGAATTCGAAACTCTGACTTACTTAGAGACTCACATAACCACGTAACCGTCATAACAGGCCACTATCCGGATGAAGCTATTACACAAAACAAGAGATTATACCAACCATGCTAAAGATGTCCTAACTCGACAGACACTTGTCACTAATACCACATCTTACATGACCGACTAACTACACAAGTAACAGATAGTTATTAACAAGATAATCTTAACAAGGAAGTTAGACCCACATATATCCCACACAATTATAACACATCATTCTCCTTGCTAACATGAAGACAAACCCCAAAGCCATTACCCTTGAATTTACCTCTTCACTCAACTATATCACTCATCCAAATAATACTATAGTCTCTTCATCACTTTCTTAACTCAAACCACGACTCGCGTCGTCTTCCTCTATCAACGAATCTCTCCCCGCAAAACGACCAACAAGGTACTAAAACCAATATCTTAAGATAGATACCAAATATAATCACAATAAGCTCTCAGATTCCCTTTTAAGACTTAATAGCTCTCATTCTTGCTTTAGTTCTCCATCCTTATGAAATATTCCACTAACGACTAACAACTCTATCTAAATATTCATTCCTAATTTCACATTTAAATCTGTTGTCTCCCCATTACATCAACCCAACACTTCAGACAGCCAAATTCTATAGTAACGATATTCTATCAATACACCATCAAATACCAATACATCTCACACAAATTACTTTTACAGTACTTCCTAAGTCCTAAACGATTCCACCAAAATTTTCGCACCCCTTTTTGATTACTATCAGACCATTTCCCACAAAAGATTATCTTCTAATATATATCATATTATTTTGTCACTAAAATCACTCATCATCTCATTCGAAAACAATTCCAAATTTCCTTAACTCCTTTTTACCAAATTATGTCTTTTGCATCCTTAACACTTAACTCAAGATATGTTCCTTCAAATATCCCTCTCCTAACTTGCCTCATTACAACTTAGATATTCCTAATGTAAACCATTCCATGACTCATAAATATCTTTCTATTTACACTTTTCCATTGCTTCCCAATTATAATTATTCATTATCTCAAAAATTTGCTCTCACTATCTAGTCTTCCAATAATGCGACTGCCTCCTTAGTACCTCAAGGTCCCAAACTTGACAACACGTCACCACAATCTTCTAATCATACGCAATAATAATTTCTCTTATCACACTATTTTCCTTCATTCGCTACTCATACGCCTAAACAAACAACGAAACTCATCATATATTAGTATTATCTATTCTTAACATACCTCAAAACAATGCTTACCTCATCTCATACTTTCCATAATATTTCATCTCCACAATTGATTCTTAGTTCCCCGAATGACCACCAAAACATTAACATCCAAGTCCTATTTACACATCAACCGGACTAAACTCTCTAGGTATCATCGTCATTACATTCTTCCATATCGGTCCTCATTGTCCATATCCCTAATCAACTCAAACATTCCCATTTTCCGCTATATCTTAACATATTACCCTTTATAACCAATCATATCTCTCTTTTAAATCCCGAATTCATACTTTATCATCCTTAAATTATCATTTGATCATATAAACACACACGCCCCTATATTTCTCAACACAACATTATTACACATCTCATATCATAAAACCGATTTTCTCTCTCTCACAAGGCTTATCAATGTATCCGTCCTAACCATATATAACCACACACATTTTCTCAAAATAATACAATCATGGGGAACAATATTCACTTATAGAATCCGTTAAACTCATTCCCCAAGACGACACTTCCTTACACATATTCAAAATGTGGGACAACTTAGTACATAAGTGATGATCACTATTTATTTACATATTTTAGGCTTCCCTTAGATACATAAGACTCGATTTATTGTCTTTCCTTACTTGTTTCTATGCCATTTTAGCTAGAATATTGATTCTGTCGCTTCTATTATATTTTAATGCAGATTGGATGCATTTAGAGCTTTTTGAGTTAGTATGGAGCATAGGGGAGTAGGATCGTAGAAGGTTAGGCATGGGAATCGAGAACGGTGGAGAAGAAATGAAGAAAAAAGAAGAAACGAGCCATTTGAAGGATGCTCGATCGAGCAACATTACCTTGCTCGATCGAGTCGGCTTGAAGGATGCTCGATCGAGCAACATACCCTTGCTCGATCGAGCAACCCAGTTTTTGACTGCTTTCGGCTTTCCTAAAATTAGTTTAACCTAGTTAATTAGATTGTTGTTATAAAAGGAAAACTCGTTTTTCATAATTAGGTATGCTTTTAATATTAGAAACTCAAGTTTTCTTTGCTTTACTACTGGATTCATTCATCAAGACTATTATTTTTAGTTCGAGCTTGTAATCGTTATTCTTTAATCTTCCTTTTTTATTCAATTAGTTACTTTCTAGTTCTTTAATTATTTGTTACTCCTTTCATTGTTGTTAATTATGTTTATTTTATCTATTGTCGTTGTTATTAATATTGTTATGAGTAGCTAAATTCTTATCTGGGGTTGAAAGGGGATCTAAGATAGTTAGAAGGGATAGATTAATTAATTGAATTGCAATTGCATGGTTATCGTTTGATTATCGTTTTAATTCTATTTGTTTGATTACTGACCAGGATTAATTAACTAGTCTCGCGAATTAGGATTGACACCGACCGGGTTAAGACTAAGATAGGCTACGATAATTAAATTTGAACGCGTTTAAGGATAGCGATCGCATGTTAAATTGTAGATCTAAAGGGCATAATTGAGTCGACCGATCTTGTGACCTTAGATAACTTTATTGCATGATTGTTTATTACACCCTTACCCCTGAACAATAATCCTAGTGAACCTGAGACCCTAGACTTTTAATCTTATTGTTTTAGACCTTTTATTGTTATTGTTTGCTATTAGTTTAGAAATACAAGTCTTAAACCCCGAAATTGTTACTTAAGAGACGAACCTAGTTTAACAGATTAGAATATTAGCGCCTCCCTGTGGATTCGATACCTTGCTTACCGCTGACTATTAGTTAGTTGTGAATTAGGATTACTTTGATTAAGGTGACGTGACTTTACCCTTATCAATAAGGATGCTACTATCTCGGTTGTCCGAGGTAGTACATATCAAATAGACCATAATAGAACAGTTTATTAAAGCAATAGTTTAACTCAAATTACATTATTCCAATCTAGACGACATATCGTCTCAACAACAATAATCTAAAGACAAAATAAAGAATAATAAGTGTGAATGTCTAAGACTCTAGATATCCTTACGGAAGCTACGACTCAAAAGTGACGATCCCATCAACTCCCCAACACGAGCTCAACGAGTTACCTGCTCGCCATACCCAATGGATCACAACAGTTTTGAAAACAGTAAACGTGGTCAGTAACAATTTACGTCGATTAATGTTCAAGACAATAGGAGTAATCAATCGAGAAAGAGAAACCGGAGGCCCGCCGCAGCGGCCACCTGAGAAGCATCAGGTTAACATCCCCGACCTGCAAAATCACCTATTGATGCCAGACCGCAGCACTGGACATCGACAGCCCCTCTAACCGCAGTGAGAGTTCCTGGAACATTATTGTGCACATCCCCCTCGCAGCGTGAGAGCTACGGGAGGAACTCGGGGTGTGATCCGTCTCCCATCGGATCACCAAAATAGTAACTAAGTAACCACTCCAAACTCCAAACCCGAACTCCATCATCATCATCAATTAAGTAACAATATCACAATGATGCATCTTATCACAATGATTAATATACACAGTACGGAGTAGGGAAATCATACCTTAAAGTAATCCGCAATAATGGCAAGCAAGCACGAATATAACCTCCCTTTATGAATTCCCTTCCTAACAACCATGTAATTAATCTAAATCAATAATCTATTATAATTACTCGATTCTCAATCATAAGTCAGATTAGGGTTCCAATACATTCATCCCTCAACATTAATTAAACTAGGGATTAAGACACTTGCGACCACGATCGATGCAAAGGATGACTTTGGCGATCAACAATGACAATCCCAAGCTTAGTGATCAATTAGGATGATTAAGGAAGATTAGAGAGTGCTAAGATAGTTTTAGGGTTTTTTTTAATGAGTGTTCAACTGATGGATTATATATAATAACCTAAATCATCGTAATTCAAAACCACTTGAAAAAAACGACAGACTGGTGCACTTGGTCTAGTGCAATAAGCATTCGGTCGAGTACACCGCACTCGATCGAGTGCACATTACACTCGGCCGAGTGCCAACTAGGCATAAGGCTGCCTAATTGACATCAAAAGCCCATTCGGCCGAATGCACCCTAATCGGTCGAGTACCCACACCACTGGGTCGAGTGACCCTTACTCGACCGAGTACAAGCTAGTCAAAAGATACCGAGTGTGACACCCTCAAATTTGCGGAGAAAAAAAAAAAAATAATAATAATTTAAATACATAACGAAGGGTGTCATAAATAAAAAGGTCATTACAAAACGTAAATAATATTCTACAAAATAAATATACAAGACGGGAGACATATCCCCCGTATAAATACGGAAATAAAAGAGTGTACAATAATATACAAACTATGAACCGAATATAGGTCCAAGGTAAATACTTCGCTCGCTAGCTCGTCCATGTACCCCAAATATGCAACACCACCTGTTCGACCGCATTAAATATAAACACGGAAGCCACAGTCAGTGGGGAGTAACTCCGAGTTCTCCCAGCCACGAAATGTCGAGTTTAATGAAACATGAATAACATAAAAGCAATGTATATGAAAAATACAAAACTTAACATATATGATATGCTTTTCATGTTATGAAACAATTAACTAACATATAACCTATCATATGAAGCTATCATGTGAAACCGATAATAAAATCTAAAACAAGAGGGTAGGGAAGCTGTATACTAGCATCAGAGGTTACCCTGCCATTGTAACTTTGGCCATGGATACACTCAAACCCAATCAACACGTAATCATGTGAATCAGTTAACAACCGGTAATCCAAACTCTATCAATCCTAGCCGGCTTGCATCTCACCTTCTAGAACTCATAGAATCATACAAACATGAAAGACCAATACGTCTACAAACAGGCATAAGTTCTTAGCACAGTCAATAGAAGACTTCTGTAACTCGAGGCTATACCACAAGGTAGGAAAACATCCTAGTCCTAGACCGATCAGACTACGGACACAGCTTATTCCGTTCCCCGCCCATGAAATACCGTCTATGAGGAAAACTCTAATAGGCGACCCCTAAGCAGAGATGGCTAGTACTTAAGCTGGCTCCTTCCCAAGCGGAACTCTTAGGATGCCATTGCCCGACTTGGGGATAAGCCCCCCAGGCCCGGGACACAAAAGATATTAACCATGAACTATATACTCGTTAAAGACAGTACGGGCCTATCAATGTCATGGTCCAAGCTACTCATTTAGAATTAGAATGGTCAAGACGCCATATACTCATAATTCTCTATGGGTACTTAGTCAACACGACACAAACCATATAATCAAACAGTCACGGGAAAACTTCCTATCATGTGACTAATTGCATATAAATCATATTCAAATATCATAACGCCTCATATCTACTAAGGCTAAAATCATAATTAAAATACCCCTTTCTTGAAGACAAATACCCGACGAGTCCGCGAGGGTCTCAGTCAAATCGGGGCTGACTAGATCTTAGTTTGACCAAACAGTTGGATCAAACCGGCTTTAGAACCAGAGTCTTTATCAATTAAGACATAAAATCAACATATTCATTACATGTTATTTTATTCAACTTCTCTAAAACATGTGAATTATTAACTTATACCCCAAAAACCCGTTTGACTTAAAGGATATCATATTATACTACGATCTCGTCTTATAATTTCTAACATGTGAGAAATAATAATTTTATGAAAAACCTTTTTGATTAAATATTTTACTTATTAACATTTCCCACTTGCTAAATATTACAAAACACGATAAAAATGACGATAACCCAAAAACCGTCACAAGTCCCAAAGTGGGACCCACGGGCTGACTTTTGGGCCGAACCCAACATGGGCCTGAATGGGCCCACGGCCTAAATGGGCTGTTTTGACAGATTTTACACTTTTTACTAAAACCGTTTCTTAATTATTTTCCCGCATGCTTAACATAATTAAAACCCGTCAAAACAACAACATAACAATCAAACATCGACACCACCCAAAGACCAAAACCCGGACCCACCATGGACCAGCCCAGACCGGGTCTGAACCGGCCTGGACCGGCCGGTTTGGTCCGGTTCACCACCACCACTATTTCCGGCCACCACCAAACAACAACCCCAAATTCCAAATTAATTCTAACATGTTTTTAATTAACAACATCCATTTTTAAACAACCAAAACAACCATCAATCATACAAAAATCATACTTATGAAGAATCATCCAAATTCATCAAGAACCACCAACATGTTATAATTTCATAAAACATCATAATAACCACTACTTAACATGTTACTAACCAAAAATCATAAAATCATAATAATATGAACAAAAACTAAAGATGAACCAAAACTAAAGAAAACAAAAGCTATGTAACATATATCCGTCGAGTAACTCGGAATCGTTACCTTAGCTAAGCAAGACAATTAGCACCAAAATAAGAAGTATAAACCAAGAAACCCTCCTACTAATCTTCACCCAAAATATACGAGTCTCCAAACTCGTCTTCAAAATCTTCCCCTATAAGAAAGGACAAGAAAACATCATTAGTACTTAAACTTGATTTTTCCATAATTAAATGTTGAAAACGATTTTGACGGAATTTAAAATAAACCGTACTAGAAGATGGAGAGCGAAGAGGAGATTCTAGAATTATAAGTTAGGACGGATTTAATTAAGAAATGAAGATTTTATGAGGATTTTGCTCAAGAACGATGAAGAACAAATGATGAACGACGAAGAACACGAAGAACGATTAAAGAAAGTGATATTTTGATCTTTATTTGATTTGTTGAAAAATGAAAAGTTGTTAGTGAGTAGTGAAGGGTGGTGTGTGCCGTGTAATTATAGGCAAAAAGGTATGTCGGGTTTTGAAATTGTTGTTACGTAATTGACTCAGGTTTATTAATTATTTTACGGTAATCGATTAAATATAATTAACGATAAAGTTAATTATACTAAATATCTAGATATTATGTTATATTAATCAAAAGAAATGAAAATATCAAGGCTTAAGAGAGGGTGAGTGTGCCGTGTGGGTTTGTGATTGTCGGGTCAGTTTTGTAAACGATTTGCGTAATTTTCGTTAACTGATCGATAAAGTTAATAAATATCTAGATATTTTGATTAGTTTAATCAAAATAATTAAAATATCTATTTGTGAGTGGAAAGCGATGACATGGGCGGGTGACTCATGCCAAAGTCGAGTTTCGATTTTGTTACGGGATTTACGATGAGTCGGGAATAGTTAAATGACGTTCGGTTAAAACCGTAAACGTTATTCTTTAAATTCCGAATAAATTCAAAATAATTATATTAAATTATGATAAATCTTAATAAATCTAAATAAAAATAAATCAAAAATATTATTTTTTTTAAATAAAATTTCGGTCTTCAAACTTATGAGGCGAGTCGGGAAAAAGTCAACGGAAGTCAAAGTTGACTGAAAAGTCGAGAAAAGTCGAAGATGACTTAAAAGTCAAGAAAAGTTTAGGACGACTTAAAAGTCAAGAAAAAGTCAATGACGACTTTAAAAAGTCAAGGAAAAGTCAAAGACGACTTAAAAGTCAAGAAAAGTCAAAGATGACTAAAAACGGTCTTTTCATGAAATCTCTCAGAAATTCCAAATACGAACGCGGAATTTCAAAATAAGACTCGGAACAAAAATTCCTATTTTAAAAACTTAAGTTCTACTGAAAAGTGTTGGTAAATATTTTTACTAGAAAAGTTGGTATTTTTCGGGTTGTTACAGAAGGTCTTGATGGATTGATAAATTTCGGGGATAACCAGCCGGATAATGTTTAGTCCGTGGTGCGGGTCTATCAACCCCACGCACCGGCATTCGACTCTGGAGTTTAGAGGAAGAATTTAATTATAAACGTGCTTATGTCATAACGGTAAACATGGTAATAATGTAAGCCCCCTGGTATCGGGATGATTGGCGACATATGTTATTATAAGGATTTTGAATAAAGTAATATTATTTGAAAACCGTCTAATAATGGGACGGTTATGTTGTGATAAAGTTTTCAAAACAAATATTAGTACCTCTTTATTTTAATTTCTCATAAATTATTAATATGTGATTTGATTAGTTGGTGATTTTTCGATTGATGTTACATATTTTAAAAATGTAAATCATCGAATAACTTGCATGTTGTTTTCTTTTATATACTTGTATATTCTATACTTGTATATGACTTTTAACAATAGATTCCGTTAGAATAAAAACCGACTCTTTCCGTGGACTTTGGCTTGGATATTGAAGTTGGGATTAGCTAGCTCCTTAATCTAAATCAATAATATGTTGTAATTTGACAAAGTTGTGATAATGCTGAACACTTATGTAACCGTTTGAATTGGATAATCAGTTAATGACTCGGATATATAATTTGTCTTCCGCTGTTTCCTATTTTTGGACTTCAATATAAGTCTCAAAAATCCGGGTTGTTACAG
Organism: Heliosperma pusillum; assembly: GCA_022085475.1. NCBI lineage: Eukaryota > Viridiplantae > Streptophyta > Magnoliopsida > Caryophyllales > Caryophyllaceae > Heliosperma > Heliosperma pusillum. The sequence goes on from JAIUZE010067471.1 coordinate 17,402, forward strand.
CATCTCTAACACGCAACCCAAGTCTTTCATTAGAGTAAAAAACATTATTGAAATCACCTGGGATGATCCATGGATCTCTCCTATTCAATATCTTCAAAGCATTCCATAATGGTACCCGCTCTTCAATTTTATTGAACCCATACACATAGGTAAAGAAAAACTTTTGACTTGTTGAAATCTGTTCAATTCTTAGGTGTATATACTGCTCTGACATCTCAATAACAGTCACATTCAACACCTGAGATTTCCACATAACCCAAATCCTTCCCCCAGGATGGTACAAATGATTTTTTTCAAAGGACCAACCAACACATAAATTACTCACCGCTTTATTTAGAGACCTAGGCTTGATCCTAGTCTCAAGGAGTCCAAATAGGTCCACATAATATTGATGCAGAAACCATTTAATATCTCTTTGTTTCCCTTCACTATTCAGACCCCTAACATTCCACACTCCAAGCTTAGTCATGTGTGGAAGAACTCCCCCCCTCCCCACCCCTTAATTAACCAATTCAACACAATTCACCAATGCAGCATTGAAATCCATTACAAAATCTCCATCTGTTCTCCCTGGCATCCTAGACTCATGTCTGGTTAGCCTAGTAGTGATTCGAGCAAGGGTAAAGATAGAGTCATGACTAGTAGGTAGAGGTGTATTTGTTGATGTTACAATATGGGTGATTGTTCCTAATTGATTTTCATTTATGCCATTGTCACTTATGGACCTCTTCTCACCAATTACCCCCCACAGATTTTGCCATTGCAGGGAATTCCTGAGGGTCTAACTCCATTTCCTTCCCTTCTCTTCTCCTCCATACTTGTCTGGCAAGAGGTTTTGGGGCTTGAATTCGTTTCCTCATAATTCCACCACCATTTCTACATTTTACTTCGTTATGACCAATGCCATTACATTTCTTGCAAACAATAGGAACCGAGTCATATTCCACTAATACCGTGATTTCGCGCCCAGTTTTATCCTCAAACATGATTTTATCAGGGAGTTCCTGGTCAATTTCCACTTCTATCATCACCCTCGCAAAGCCCAACAAGGTCCTTTTAATGGTAAGCTCATCAACTCTGACAAACTTTCCCACTAAGGATGCTAAGTTCCAATACTCAATTTCCTCTTTGACATCATCTAAATTGATTTTAAGAACACTACTGACAACACCAAAATGTGTTGTGTCTATTAGTATTTATTAGGTTCGTTTATTACACTTTTTACGGGTCGTTAGCATCGTTTTATGCTAACATTAGTCTTTGTAATTATGTTTTTATTTAGTATTTTTAGTCAACTTTTAGAGTCAACCCAGAAGTCAACAAAAGTCAAGGTCAAACCCGAGACCCGAGACCCAAACCCGACAATCGGAGTGGGCTACAAGCAAATCATCAAAGCAAGAAGACCAAGCCCAAAGGGTCAATGGAAGTCAAGGCGGGACTAAAATCCAAGGGTCAACGAAAGTCAAGACGCTCAACGAAAGGAAACACTGGCAGCATGAAACGCTGCCAGCGTCAGGGGACGCTGCCAACGTCCGTTCTCGCTGCCAGCGTCCAGGTCTTAGGCGTGCGTTCTTCATTTCTCCGTCTTGTCTTTTGAAAGCCCATTTCTCAAGGCCCCTAGGTTTACGGACCAAGGGTATATAAGAAGCAAATTGTAGAGAGAGAAACACACAACTTTGGAGACAACATTCCATAACACATTTCATTAGAATTCTCTCAACTTTTGTTCTTCATTTTGGCTTTGTATTTTGTTTGAACTTCATAATGGGTTGTAATATTTGGATTATGGGTAGCTAATTTTCTATTGCTTAGTGTAATTTGAACAAGTTCTCTCCTTTTAGCATTGTAAGACCTTTTGAACCTCTTCTTCTCTATTTAATTCCATTTTCTTATGTTTAAATTCCATTGTTGAATGAATTGTTGTTGAGACTAACCATCTTAGCAAGTGTTTGTTTAATTATTGCTTTGTCTTGGTAAATTTGGTTAATTTGTCTTGATATTTGTTGAAGCAATCTTGAAAGATTGTAACTTTGGTTTAAATTGGAATCTTTTGGGTGGAATTTGGTTTATTGTGTGAGTAGAACATGGTTTAGTGTTTTATTACATGATTCTAGCATGTTTCTTTGGTTTTGTGCTTAAAGCTTGCATCTTTCATTGTGCTTATGTTTTAATAAGTATTGGTTGGGTTGTAAAGGGTCATCCATGGATGGTTTAACTCATGTTGTCAAATTTCTTAGAAACTTGTATTAGATAATTAGAGAAGAGAGGAAAGGAAGGGTCTTTACTTTATTAATTGTTGGGAACTTGGGTTAATTACACTAAGTTGTTTCTCCATATTTGAATATTTGAATATTTAGTTTTTGTTGGTAATTTTAGACTTGCTAATCAATTCTCATGTCAAACTTTCTCCCTATATGTTATCTACATGTTTTTCTCATTATGAATATCATAATTTGTAATTAATTTAAGTTTTTGTCTTAATTAGTGTCTTAATTTGAGATTAGAGTAATTAGTTTTGTTAATTGGCATTTTACAAGAGTCTAGATTAGATTAATTTAGTTAATACCGTCTTCTCTTGGGTTCGACCCTATTCTTACCATTTTACTACCTTTATCTAGGATAGTTTGTGTTGGTCTAGGAGTTATAAATTATTATTTGATTGTAGCTAATTAGCGGAATTAACGACATCGCTTTTAAGCCCGTCAAATTTGGCGCCGTTGCCGGGGAAGGCAATATAGCTAAATATCAAATTGAAACTCTTGTTAGTGTCATAATTGGTTTAGATTATTTTTCAAATTTCTTAGCTTATAGGTTACTTTGTGTTGAAGTTACTAATTTGTGTTGTTGAGTTGTTTTAGAGTTTATGCCTAGGTCACAAGAGGGACTTTGTGACCAAGATATTGATCCATCTTCAAGAAGCATATCAAATTGGTTATTTTCAAATCCCCTTTATAGGAGACCTTTTTGGAGGGAGCCTAGTGAAGAGGAGTTGGAGAAGAATATTTTTCAAGAACAACTGGAGGAAGTGTTTGAGTCACCACCTAGGATACCATCCCCATTGAACGTCCTTTATTCACCTAATATGGAGGATAATAGGACAATTGGTGAAATTCGGGCAAGGAACTATGAGGAGCAACCACTTTGTATTCTATATCCTCCCATGGGGGATGTGAACTTTGAGCTCAAAGGTTTCTTCGTCCACAACTTACCTAGATTGCATGGCATGGTGGGGAATGACTCTAATAGACACTTGGCCGAATTCCATATGATTTGCCAAGGTGCTATTCAAGACACAATCACTCAAAGAAGCTTATCACTACCATTGAACAAGAAATGGGGGAGACTCTTTATGATTATTGGGAGCGTTTCAAAAGTCTTGTGGCAAGATGTCCATACCATGGCATGTCGGAAGATGATTTGTTGACGGCTTTCAATGAGGGGTTGTGCCAAAATGACCAAAGAATGATCATTGCCGCCACCGGAGGTAGAATTGGTACACTTAATGTGGCCGAGGCCAACAATATTATTGAAAAATTGGCAATGAACACAAGAAGCAATGGAAGGAAGAGTGAAAGGGGAGGAAGCTCTAGGAATGTATCTTCCATGGAAGATCCTTATTCTTCTCAAAATCACAAGATCATGCAAGAAATGGGTGAACTTAAGAGTATGATGTCAAACTTGGTTGTTAACAAGGGTAACTCATTCTCTCAACACCCCGAACCCATTGAGTGCTCATATTGTGGGGGTCATCAAGCCACCAACACATGCTACATCATGATTGAACAAGGAGCAACTATGGAGAGTGTCAATGCTATGGGGTAGGGGAATTACAATTCAAGGAACCCAAGCGGTGGGGGAATGTACAACCAAGTGGGGAACCGTGATCTTTTGGGATGGGGAGGTGACAAGTCGAAAATCTTTGAAAACGGTCAATTCAACCATTTGAGAGCCCAAAATCCCACCCAAACCCGGAACTCCAACTTCCAACAAAACCCACAAAGAAATTACAACAATCAAAGACTCAACAATTCAAATTTCCCAAGTAACTCTCAATCTCAAAACAATGCTCAAAGACAATCAAACCAAGGCCCCATTCAAGGAAGTTCTTCTTCTCAAGGGAACTTGAGTAATATCTTGTAAACACTCCTTGCCAATCAAGAGAAAGATAGAGAGGAGGCAAGGAGAAATCAAGAGGAGGCAAGGAGAGATAGAGAAGAGGCAAGAAAGGATAGGGAGGCAAACAACCTTAGGGTAAGCAACTTGGAAACCCAACTATCCCAAATGGCCTCCAATATGTCAAATCCCAAGCCTCAAGCTCCACAAGATTCCCATCTCAAACCATCCCACCACCTAGGGAGAATGCTAGTGCCATGACCTTAAGGGGAGGCAAGGAGTTGGAGGTACACCCCCTTGGAAAAGGCAAAGAAAAGATGAAGAACCTTGAGATGGAGACCTTAGAAATTGAAGACCAAGGAGAATTGGTAGTTGGTCATGAAGAGCTATCAAAGAATGGGAAAGGGACATCTACAAGCAAGGACCCCAAGGGAGACACTTCAAAGATGGGTAACGACATTGTTGATGATGATGAGGTAGAGGAATACATACCGGAAGTCCCATTTCCTAGTGCTTTGATAAGCACAAGGAAGTATGACAAGGATATTGATTTGCATGAAACTTTCCGGAAATGTGAGGTAAACATTCCTCTTCTTAATTTGTTGAATAGTGTCCCTAGGTATGCAAAGTTCTTGAAAGAACTTTGTACACCTAAGAGAAATCCTAAGAAAGGAACCCATAGGGTTAGGGTGAGTGAGCATGTTTCGGCAATTTTCAAACAAAAATTACCAAAGAAATGTGGAGACCCGGGCATGTTCACCATCCCTTGCACCATTGGAGGGCAAAGTTTCAAACGTGCCATGTTAGACCTTGGAGCCTCTATTAACGTCATGCCCCTATCCATCTATGAGACCCTAGGCTTAGGACCTTTGTCTAAGACCGGGGTGGTTATTCAATTAGCCGATAGGTCTAGTGTCTATCCCAAGGGCTTGGTAGAGGATGTGCTAGTAGAGGTAGATAACCTTGTCTTCCCGACGGATTTCTATGTTTTAGACATGGAATCTAGTTCTAGTGCCACTCCCCTTCTCCTTGGTAGGCCATTTATGAAAACTTCTAAGACCAAGATTGACGTTTCAAACGGGTGTTTGACAATGAAGTTTGAGGGAAAGAGATTGACCTATAATATCTATGACTCAATGAGACACCCTAGTGATGTTCAATCTTGTTTTTTCTTGGATATTTTTGAGCCTTTGGTGCATCAAATATACAAATTTTGTGATAGGGACCCACTTGAGGTGGCCCTAACTAACAATGTGGAAAAGGAGGGTTTGCGTTTGTTGTTGTCGGTTGATGTCCAGGAACGTCTCGAGGACTTGGAAAGAGAAGAGCCTCTAGACACATATGAAAAACTCAACATCATCGATATGCTGAAAACAGGGCAAGGCAAAGCAAAACGCTGGCAGCGCCCCCACGACGCTGCCAGCATCCACCAACGCTGCCAGCGTCCTGCTCTGGCAAATCTGTCCGAGCTCTTTGCTTTGAGCATACCCCTCCACAAGCCCCCTCCTTCAATTGTGAAGCCTCCAAAGGTCGAATTGAAGACCCTTCCAAATCATTTAAAGTACATTTTCTTAGGGGAGAACAACACCCTACCTCTTATCATCTCAAGCACACTCAACGAGGACCAAGAGGGCAAATTGGTAGCATTGCTTCAAAAGCATAGAGATACATTTGGGTGGATCATAGCAGATCTCAAGGGAATAAGGCCGCTGACTTGCATGCACAAGATAAGACTTGAAGTGGATGCCAAACTGGTCCGACAACCCCAAAGGAGGCTCAATCCACCAATGGCGGAAGTAGTGCAAGAGGAGGTAATTAAACTTTTACAAATGGGCATCATCTTCCCTATTTCCGACTCCCGTTGGGTTAGCCCAACTCAAGTCGTGCCCAAAAAGGGAGGTGTGACGGTAGTCAAGAACGCACAAGGAGACTTGGTCTCCACCCGACCACAAACCGGTTGGAGGGTGTGTATTGACTACCGCCGCTTGAATGTGGTTACTTTGAAAGATCATTTCTTGTCTTCCCGACGGATTTCTATGTTTTAGACATGGAATCTAGTTCTAGTGCCACTCCCCTTCTCCTTGGTAGGCCATTTATGAAAACTTGTAAGACCAAGATTGACGTTTCAAACGGGTGTTTGACAATGAAGTTTGAGGGAAAGAGATTGACCTATAATATCTATGACTCAATGAGACACCCTAGTGATGTTCAATCTTGTTTTTTCTTGGATATTTTTGAGCCTTTGGTGCATCAAATATACAAATTTTGTGATAGGGACCCACTTGAGGTGGCCCTAACTAACAATGTGGAAAAGGAGGGTTTGCGTTTGTTGTTGTCGGTTGATGTCCAGGAACGTCTCGAGGACTTGGAAAGAGAAGAGCCTCTAGACACATATGAAGAACTCAACATCATCGATATGCTGAAAACAGGGCAAGGCAGAGCAAAACGCTGGCAGCGCCCCCACGACGCTGCCAGCATCCACCAACGCTGCCAGCGTCCTGCTCTGGCAAATCTGTCCGAGCTCTTTGCTTTGAGCATACCTTTCCACAAGCCCCCTCCTTCAATTGTGAAGCCTCCAAAGGTCGAATTGAAGACCCTTCCAAATCATTTAAAGTACATTTTCTTAGGGGACAACAACACCCTACCTCTTATCATCTCAAGCACACTCAACGAGGACCAAGAGGGCAAATTGGTAGCATTGCTTCAAAAGCATAGAGATACATTTGGGTGGATCATAGCGGATCTCAAGGGAATAAGGCCGCTGACTTGCATGCACAAGATAAGACTTGAAGTGGATGCCAAACTGGTCCGACAACCCCAAAGGAGGCTCAATCCACCAATGGCGGAAGTAGTGCAAGAGGAGGTAATTAAACTTTTACAAATGGGCATCATCTTCCCTATTTCCGACTCCCGTTAGGTTAGCCCAACTCAAGTCGTGCCCAAAAAGGGAGGTGTGACGGTAGTCAAGAACGCACAAGGAGACTTGGTCTCCACCCGACCACAAACCGGTTGAAGGGTGTGTATTGACTACCGCCGCTTGAATGCGGTTACTTTGAAAGATCATTTCCCGCTACCATTTATTGATCAAATGTTAGAAAGACTAGCGGAAAAAGCTTTCTATTGTTTCCTTGACGGGTACTCGGGATATTTTCAAATCCCAATCGCACCCGAGGACCAAGTCAAGACCACATTCACATGTCCATTCGGTACTTTTGTATATCGCCGAATGCCATTTGGTCTATGTAATGCACCGAGAACTTTTCAACGGTGCATGTTGAGTATTTTCTCCGATTATGTAGAAAGGATCATAGAAGTATTCATGGAAGATTTCACCGTCCATGGGGACTCCTATGATGCATGTCTAAAACACCTTGCTCTTGTCTTAGAGCGATGCCAAGAGTCTCATCTCATCTTAAACTCCGAAAAATGTCATTTCATGGTGACTAGTGGCATCGTTCTAGGACATGTAGTGTCGGAAAGGGGGGTTGAGGTGGATAAGGCTAAGGTTGACATTATCAAAACCTTACCTTATCCATCTAACACCCGAGACATTAGGTCTTTTCTCGGACATGCCGGTTTCTACCGGAGATTTATTAAGGACTTTTCAAAGATTGCTAACCCCCTATGTAAGCTTTTGCACAAAGAAGCGGAGTTTGTCTTTGATGCCTCTTGTAGGAAAGCTTTCGATGATTTGAAGGAGAGATTGGTCACCGCACCAATTATTCAAGCACCGCAATGGGACCTTTCATTTGAAATCATGACCGATGCAAGTGACTACGCATTGGGAGTGGTTTTGGGTCAAAAGAGTGACAAGGGACCCCATGTGATCCAATATGCATCTACACTCTTGGATGATGCTCAAAAGAACTACTCTATGACGGAGAAGGAGTTCCTTGGTGTGATATATGCCCTAGAAAAATTTTGATCCTATCTCTTGGGCACAAAGGTGATCATCTACACCGATCATGCCGCGATTAGATACCTTGTGGCAAAGAAGGATGCAAAACCAAGGTTGTTGAGGTGGATCCTTCTCCTAAGTGAATGTAAAGATAAAAGACAAGAAAGGAGTGAAGAATGTGGTGGCGGATCATCTAAGCCGGCTAAACCTTGAAGGAAGACCATCATGCCCTCTTGATGAGGTTGAAGGAAGTCTCCCTCATGAGTCCCTTTATGCTATGCAAGTGGAGGAGCCATGGTATGCTACCATGGTCAACTATTTGGTGACAAAGCGGCTTCCAAGCCATTTTTCTTCCCATCAAAGGAGCAAAGTGAAGTCCGATGCAAATTACTATATATGGGATGACCCATACTTGTGGAAATTTTGCCAAGATCAACTTATAAGAAGATGTGTGCCCGAGAGGGAGATTCCTTCCATACTATATCATTGTCATGACTATGCATGTGGAGGACATTTTGGCCCACAAAGAACCGCAAGAAAAGTGCTCGAATGCGGTTTCTTTTGGCCAAGCCTCTTCAAAGATGCGCATAAGTTTGTGAAGACTTATGACCGATGTCAAAGGGTGGGGAATTTGACAAAAAGAAATGAGATGCCACAACACCCCCTCCTATATTGTGAAGTGTTTGATGTATGGGGAATCGACTTTATGGGCCCCTTTTCTAACTCCTGTGGGTACTTATACATCCTATTGGCGGTAGATTATGTGTCGCAATGGGTTGAAGCAATTCCTACCCGCACCGATGATGCAAAGGTGGTAACAATCTTCATCCAAGAGAACATATTCTCCCGGTTTGGTTTTACAAGGGCTATAATTAGTGATAGGGGTACCCACTTCTGCAATAAGGTGATTGGAGGCCTTCTCAAAAGGTATGGGGTGAACCATAAGATTTCAACGGCCTATCACCCACAAACAAACGGCCAAGCCGAGCTCTCCAACCGTGAGATAAAAGGGGTCCTTGAAAAGACGGTTAATCCAGATAGAATGGATTGGAGCAAGAGGCTAGTTGATGCTTTGTGGGCATATAGAACCGCCTTTAAGACCCCCATCGGCATGTCCCCATTCCGTCACATATATGGCAAGGCTTGCCACCTCCCCGTGGAGGTTGAGCACAAAGCCTATTGGGCTATCAAATCATTTAACAAAAACCAAGATGAGAGCGGTATGCACCAGAAGCTTCAATTACAAGAACTTGAGGAAATTTGCCATGATGCGTATGAGAACTCCTCCATCTACAAGGAGAAAACAAGGAGATGGCACGACGGGATGATAAACCGTCGGGTTTTCAAAGAGGGCGATCAAGTTCTTGTGTTCCAAAACCGGTTTAAACTCCTCCCGGGTAAGTTGAGGTCAAGATGGTTTGGACCTTACACCGTCAAGAAGGTGTTTGCCCATGGAGCAATTGAGGTGGAAGGGCCTGGGTATGGAAAGCTACTCAAGGTGAATGGCCACCGCCTCAAACACTACTTCAAAGGATGTGCCCGGGAGGGGGAAGAAGAGGTCTTGCTTGAGGACCCCGAGTATGAAGGTTGAATAGCTTGGAGCCACTAAGTCGAGCCATCGACTCTAAATAAATGGCAAACCGTGTACATACTCTATCCTTGTGAATATTTTCATTTAAGTTCATTGTTAATTTTTAGCATTTGAATTGTTTTTAAGCAGTTAGAAATTGCATCAATAAAATCTTTTGAAGTTACTAATGGTTTTGTGAAGTTTTTGCAAGTTTTCGGCCGCCTCGGGATGTGTGCCATGGGTAAAAAGTGCGGGAATCGGTGAAATTTTGATAATGGAAGTTATTAAGGGCCAATGGAGTGAAAATCTAAATGTAATGGTGTTTGGAAGACTTAGCCAAATTTTGGCTAAGTGCAAAGTTGAAGGACAACCGGCAGTGAAGGACGCTGCCAACGTCACAGGACGCTGCCAACGTCGAATGCGGATTTCAGGCCTTCTTAGCACGAGTTCATCACAATTTATCCAAACATTCATACCTTATTTTTCACGAAAAAACCCCGAAAAACAACCCCAATCCTTCAAAACTTCATCTTTCTCCCTCAAATCTTCACAAACCTTCATCAAAATCAATCAAATTCTTCATCTTAACGTTCATTCTACCTTCAAACACCTCAAAAGCAACCTCAATCACCCATAATCTCAGAAAAATCCCTCTTTAAAAACCTAGAAAACTCTTCCTCAAATTCGATTTTTAGGAACTTTAATGGGTTTTTAAAGGGGTTTTGACGGATTCCTTGCTTATTCTAGTCATCAAGGAGCTTAAGTTGTGTGGAATCGGGAAGGTATAACATCATACTTAACTTTTTCCATTATTCTTAGATTTTTGCTCGAAAATTAGGCTTGAATTAGTCTTAGTTTGAGTTTTCCCCCTTGCCCTTGTTGATTGTGTAGCTAGGATTGGTAAAAAACTTCTGAGTAAGGCATAAGAATTCAACAAACACTATGCTTTTGAGGTGTTGAAAATGTTGCACACCAAGTGTTGGTTTAATTTCTTGAGTGAAAAACTTCTTTGAGTGATTGATTGTTGTTGTGTTGTATTGTATTGTTGAATTGTTTGCATAAAATGGCTTCTAAAATCTCCAAGTTGTTTGGGAAGGGAAAGAATAAGAGGGTCGCGGTGAGTGAGCCCGACACTGATGTTGAAGCGGTGTTCATGGAGTATGAGAGGTTTAATGCTCAACATAAAAAAATATGGGACAAACTTACCGCACCCCGACAACAACCACTCATAACAACAAAATTCTTTTCCCCAAGCACCCTCCATGCCTTGGGCATGTTCGACTTAACAAGGGATATGCTAGCTAAAGTAGGGCTAGAAGCTTATCTTGAACCGGACTCTTGGGAGCACACCTAAAAGAGTTTCGCGTAAGAGTTTCTAGCAACCTTGTCCGAGTTGGACGTTCCCGAGGGTAATGAAAGAGCCTACCGCTTCCATCTCAACCAAACTTGGCACAATGCCCCCATCTCCGAAATTCGCCAAATCCTTAAAATGACAAAAGACCCCGAAGAAATTAGATGCCCCAAAGGGAAAATACACATCATGTGGAGCAATATTACAAATTGCAACACCGCATCTAAGGATGCCAAACTCTCCACAATCACCCACCCCGTGCTCCGACTAATCACCCGGTTCCTCACCACCATTTTTAACTCCGCGAGAGAGCCCGCTAAAGTACCGGAGAACATCCGGTTGTTTTTATGGACCATGCTCCCGGAAGGGGTAGAGGTACCGGATTGGGCGGACTTGTTTATGAGAGCTTAAATTAAGCACCGACAAAAATCTACAAAAGCAAGTATCCATCTTGGAGGGTGATTACATTTTTGGTGCGACACTATGAGGGGGACATTGATGAGGAGCAAGAGGTAAACTCATGTAAGGGTTTGACGAGGTACAACCAATTTGGGCTCGAGTTGGTACACATGTTTAAAATTAGCAAAGAGCAACCCTTGAAAGGATTTTGGGTTGGGAGTGATGGCGTTAGTTATATGAAGATGCCTCGACCTTCAAACAACCTTTTACCTAGGGGGCCCAAATCGGAGGATTTTTATTGTCCTAGGGAAGAGAGTTTGGGGGAGAGTAGTGATGAGGCGGAGGTAGAGGAAGTGCCTTTGAGGCCAAGACGGAGGCTAAGGAGAGAGCAAGGTGAGGGAAGTGAGCGAGTTAGCGAGGAGATAGAGATTCTCGCAATTGAGCAAGGACCTTTCCAAAACCCACCTTTTCAACAACAACAACAACAACAACAACAACAACAACAACAACAACAACAACAACAACAACAACAACAACAACAACAACAACAACAACAACAACAACAACAACAACAACCACCACCATACCATTCCCAATCATCTTACCAAAGCCACCAAGACACCGACTGTGACACCCTCAAATTTGCGGAAAGATAAACAAGTAATTTAAATAAATAAAAGATGAGAATACGTTTTTAATAGGTTCACTTTAGTGAAAATCGGTAAATTTTAAAACCGGAACCTACCATTAAATATATTCATCATAACAAAGGTGTCTTAAAGAAAAAGGTTCATAAAAAAGGAAATAATATTATACATAAGAAGTATCTAAAACGGGAGACATATCTCCCGTATAAATACGGAAATAAAGGAGTGTATTAAATAATACAATCCTAAGAACCGAATATAGGTCCAAGGTAATACTTCACTCGCTAGCTCGTCAATGTACCCAAGCATGCAACACAAACCTGCCAACCGCATTAAATGTAAACACGGAAGCCACAGTCAGTGGGTAGTAACTCCGAGTTCTCCCAGCCACGAAATGTCGAGTTTAATAAAACATGAATAACATAAAAGAGATGTATATGGAAAATACAAAACCTTAACATATACGATATGCTTTTCATGTAATGAAACAAATAACTAACATATAACCTAGCATATGAAGGATAAGCTACTCATGCAAGCTATCATGTGAATCGGTTAACAACCTATACCACGAGGTAGGGAAGATAGTATTTCAGCTCAGAGGTTACATTTAAAACATGGCCTGGATACAACTCAACCCTAATCATACAAACTATCATGTGAATCAATTAACAACCGGTAATCCAAACTCTATCAACCTTAGCCGGCTTGCATCTCACCTTCTAAGATTCATAGAATCATACCAACATGAAAGACCAATACGTCTAGAAACAGGCATAAGTTCTTAGCACAGTCAATAGTCGACTTCTGTCACTCGAGTCTATACCACAAGGTAGGATAAACATCCTAGTCCTAGACTGCGCAGACCTAGCGACAACATCTAACCCATTCCCTGTCTCATGACCAAAAGTACATGAGAATCTCTACTAGGAGACCCCCTAAGCAGAGTTGGCTAGTACTTAAGCTGGCTCCATTCCCAAAGTGGAAGCAATTAGGCCGCCATGCCCCGGCTTGGTATCAAAATCCCAGGCCAGTGACACAAAAGCTATCAAGCTGTGAACTCCATATGCTCGTTAAAGATAGTAAGGCCTATCAATGTCATGGTCCAAGGTGCTCATTTAGAATTAGAATGGTCAAGACGCCATATAATCATAATTCTCTATGAGTACTTAGTCAACACGACATATATCATACAATTAAACAGTCACGGGAAAAACTTCTTATCATGTGACTAATTGCATATAAATCACATTCAATATCATATCGCCTCATATCTACTAAGGCTCATTCATTCATTCATTAAATAAAACCTTACCTGAAGACAAATCCCCGACCCGAGTCCCGCGACGGGTCATCAGTCAAACCGGGGCTGACTAGATCTTAGTTTGACCAAACCCGTTTGGTCAAACCGGCTAGAAACAGAGTCTTTACCACATAGACTTGCACATAAAAATCATCATATTCATTACATGTTATTTTATTAAAACTTCTAACATGTGAATTATTAAATCTTACGAAAAACCCGCTTGACTTAAAGGATATCAAATTAAACTACAATCTCGTATTATAATTTCTAACATGTGAGAAATAATAATATTATGAAAACTTTTAATTAAATAATTTACTTATTAACATTTCCCACTTGCTAAATATTACAAAACATGATATAATAATAACAATAAACTCAAAAACCGTCACAAGCCCAAAGGAGGGCTCACGGGTCATGGGCTGGACCGGGCCTGGACTGGGCCCACGGGCTGGTTTGGGCCTGTTTTGGTCCACCATTTCTAAAATCGTTTCTTAATATTTCCCGCATGCTTAACATATTTAAAACCCGTCAAAACAACAACAAAACAATCAAGTATCGACACAAGCCCAAAGGCCAATTAACGGACCAACCCAGACCGGCCTGGACCGGGCCTGAACCGGGCTGAACCGGCCTGAACCGGCCTGGTTCTCGTCCACCACACACGGCCACCACCAACACAACCCCAAATTTATTTCTAACATGTTTTAATTAACAACCATCCATTTTAACAACCAATTCAACCATCATTCATACTAAATTATGATTATGAACAAATCATCCAACATGTCAAAAACACTAAACATGTTAAATATTCATAAAACTTAATAATAATAACAACCTAGCATGTTACTAATTAAAACCGTAAATAACAATAACAACAACTAAAGTATGTGACATTAATTCGTCGAGTAACTCGGTAATCGTTACCTTAGCTAGCACAAAACCAAGTAGCACCAAAATAAGAACTAAAAAACCGTCTACTAATCTTCTTCTAAAATATACGAGTCACCAAACTCGTCTTCATAATCTTCTCCTATAAGAAATGACAAAAATAACATTATTAGAATTAAAACTTGATTTCAACAATTAAAGTGTTGAAAACGATTTTGTCGGAATTGAAAATGAAACGTACACGGAGATGAAGAGCGGAGAGGAGACTCTAGAAATATAATTTAGAACGGATTAGGCCAAGTGACGAAGGTTTTGTGACGATTTTGCTCAAGAACGATCAAGAACACGAAGAACGATTATGATTATATTAAAGAAGGTATTAATTAGATATTAAGTTGATTTAATGTAAAATGAAAAGATAGTTAGTGAGTAAGAGTGGAGGGGAGAGCCGTGTAATATAGAGGTTAATGGGAGTCGGGTTTTGAACTTGTTGTTACGGAATTGACTCGGGTTTTATAAATATATTATGGTAATTATCTAGATATTATTAGATATTATGTTTGTTTAATCAAATATCTAGATATTATTAGATATTATGTTAGTTTAATCAAAAGAAAGAAAATATCTAATCCTAAGAGAAGAAGGAAGAGGCGTGAGGAGGGAGGAGAAATCGGGTCCGGGTTTAAGCGATTTGTTGCGTAATTTCAACTGACAGATTGATAAAGTTACAAATATCCTAGATATTTGTATTAGTTTAATCAAGTTTAATTAAAAGATCTAAAGTGAGGGAAAAAGGTGATTTGGGCGTGTGGCACATGTAGGAGTCGGGTTTTGGGTTTGTTTCGGGACTTAAGTTGAGTCGGGAATAGTTAAATGAAGTTCGGGTTTAAAAACCGTATAACCTATTCTTTAATTCCAAATAAATTCAAAATAATTATATTAAATTATCATAAATTCAAATAAATCGTAATAAATTAAAATAAATTAAATTTAGTATTTTTCAAATATAATTTCGGTCTTTCAAATTACGGGTTGTTACAGTCCATGTAAGAACCACCCGCGCCACCATCGAACTCAACCACTCTGTCCTTCGTCTTCCTGAAAGTCGGCCACCACAAGTCGATCTACGACGTCTGACCTCCACGCCCCCACCCCACCTTAGCACTTAGCCATCCTTTTTCTGATTTTATGAATAACCCTAATTTCTGATTTTCAATCCCATTTCAATAACCCTAAACCCCAATTTCATTATAGACCTTAAATCTTAATTTAATATAAATGATGCAAATTATCTAAGTTGAAATCAAATATTGATAAACCGGTACCCCAATTTCAAGGACTAATTTGATTAGTTTTGAGAGGAGGGTTATAGAGAAATTTTTCTATTAGTTTTTGAAAAAAAGGTAAGGTATGGAAAAGTAATGTAAAAAAGTACATAAAAAGTAATTTGTATCCATGAAAAAGTAACTACGTTTTAGTATTGATGTAAGTCTGTTGGGTTATGAATACAACGATCCATTATTTATTGTATCACAAATATACTAAGGCCCTGTTCTTTTGGACTGAATTTTGCTGAACTTTTCTGAACTGAACTTATAGGAGCTGAACTGAACTTATAGAAGCTGAACTGAACTGAACTGAACTTATAGGAGCTGAAGTGAACTGAACTTATAGGAGCTGAACTGAACTGAACTGAACTTATAGGAGCTGAACTTTTCTGAACTTAATTTTACTTAATTGAATAGAATTTATAGAATCTAAAATTTACTAAACTGAATTTTATTACATAAGGTAATATAATAACATAATTCCGATTTATATAATTGGTTTGTTCAAATAAATTACTACGTTTACATCATCTTTATCTGTATCTTTATCTTCTGGAAAGGGCAGTCATAAAAAAATTATACTCTAAAACATAAGGTAAGATAATAACATAATTCCGATTTATGTACATTGGTTTGTTCAAATAGATTACTACGTTTACATTACGATAAAAAAATAAATCACATATTACATCGTTTTCTAACCATCTATTTCCATATCATCATCTTCCTCCATCACTTTCTTCTTCATCTTCACTATCACTCGTAACAACGAATCCATTGCGTCGACAAATATTTTTTTACTATCTTGTTTCGTACCTTGAACATGGACTTTTTCCGCTTATCATCAAACATGCCCAAATCTAATGTTCCTTGAATATTCACGTCATGTTGTATAATAGGTATTCCAAGAGCATGCATCCTTATAAAATTATGGAGTGTGAATGTATAAACAATAATAGACATTTGATACTTTTGTGACATTCGGGGCATATTTTTTAACACCCACCTTTTTTTCAATTGACCAAATGTCATTCCAATAATTAATGTCAAATGTTTTTATATGGGTTTTCATAAATAATATATTCCGTATAACTTTTCTGAACTTAATTTGTAAGAATTGAATTTTTCTGAACTAAACTTATAAGAGCTGAACTGAACTTATAGGAGCTGAACTGAACTTATAAGAGCTGAACTGAACTGAACTTATAAGAGCTGAACTGAACTGAACTGAACTTATAGGAGCTGAACTGAATTTATAGGAGCTGAACTGAACTTTTAAGTCGAAAAGAACAAGGCATAACTCACCTAAATATTTCATATAACTTTTCTCAATATATTATTTTTTCTAATATTTACTTCTTCCACACATTTGTTTTCTTCCAATTTATCTTCAATATACGTGAATAGTATTTTTGTAACAACCCGAAAAGTACCCCATTTTTTCTAGTAAAATTTCTTAAGGATACTTTCCAGCAAGGTTAAGTTTTTAAAATAGAATTTATTGTTTCGAGTCGTATTTTAAAATTCCGAGTTCGTATTTGGAATTTCTGGGAGATTTCATGAAAATCCCGTTTTTAGTCATCTTTGACTTTTCTTGACTTTTAAGTCGTCTTTGACTTCTCTTGACTTTTTAAAGTCGTCATTGACTTTTCTTGACTTTTAAGTCGTCATAAACTTTTCTTGACTTTTAAGTCATCTTTGACTTTTCTTGACTTTTAAGTCGACTTTGACTTTCGTTGACTTTTTCCGACTCGCCTTGTAAGTTTGAAGACCGAAATTTTATTTAAAAAAATAAAATTTTTAATTTATTTTTATTAAGATTTATTTAGATTTATCATAATTTAATATAATTATTTTGAATTTATTCGGAATTTAAAGAATAACGTTTACGGTTTAATCCCGAACATCATTTAACTATTCCCGAGTCATCGTAAATCCCGAAAACAAACCCGAAACTCGACTTTGGCATGAGTCACACGCCCATGTCACCTTTTTCCACTCACTTAGGATATTTTCTTTCTTTTGATTAAACTAATAATAATATCTTAGATATTTATTACTTTATCGATCCGTCAACGAAAATTACGCAAAAACCGTTTACAAAACAGACCCGACAAGCACCAAGCCACACGGCTCCTCTTCCTCTAATAGGGCTAGATATTTTCATTTCTTTTCATTAATATAACATAATATCTAGATATTTAATTTAATTAACTTAATATTTAATTAATTATCTTATTATAATAATAAAACCCGAGTCAATTCCGTAACAA
>JAIUZE010067473.1:0-26635 GCA_022085475.1 Heliosperma pusillum
TTCCTTAGATTTAGAAAAGATCAAAATATCATCAATGAATACTACAACACATTTATCGAGGTACTCACTGAAGGTACGATTCATCTGATCCATGAATATTGCTGGAGCGTTAGTCAAACTGAATGGCATCACTTTAAATTCGAAATGACCATACCTCGAGCTAAAAGCAGTCTTAGAAATATCTGCTTCACGAACGGGAATTTGATGATAACCCGATCTAAGATCAATCTTTGAAAAAGTTGAAGCACCACGTAACTGGTCAAAGAGATCATCAATACGCGGAAGTGGATATTTATTTTTGATTGTGACACGGTTCAACTCACGATAATCAATGCACAGTGGCATAGAACCGTCTTTCTTTTTCACAAAGAGAACGGGAGAACCCCAAGGAGAAGCACTAGGCCTAATAAAGCCTTTCTCAATCATGTCATCAAGTTGGATTCTCACCTCTTTCAATTCGGAAGGAGCCATACGATATGGAGCTTTAGCAATTGGTCCAGTTCCAGGAACTAGATCAATGGAAAATTCAACATCTCTTTCAGGAGGAATTCCGGGTAATTCATCGGGAAAAATATCTGGAAATTCTTGAACAATTGGCACATCTTCCAATGAAGGCAAAGACGAAGTGGTAGAAGTAGTCACAACACATAAGAAAGCTTTGTAACCTTTCTTGATAACTTTTACCATCTTCATAGCCGAAACAAGTTTCACAGTGCTCTGTTTTCGAACCCCTTGATAGGATACACGGGTACCTAAAGGGCTTTTGAGAATAATCTTCTGGTCACGGCATTCAAATCGAGCATGATATGTAGATAACCAATCCATGCCCAGAATGATATCAAATTCTTCAAGAGGGAACCGAAGGAGATTAGCCGGAAAAGTAGATCCGTTTATTGATATAGGAATGTCCGAATGAAGATAAGAGCATGAAAATACATCTCCGGACGGTAAAGATATAGGAGTACTTTCTCCAACTGAAGCTTTGAGAGGTAATTTATCGGATAGTCTCATCAAAATAAAGGACAAAGAAGCTCCCGTATCAAATAAAATTAAACACGGTATTTCATAAATTGAAAACATACCAGTCACAATGTCTGGTTGAGCATCGGCCTCAGCGCGGCTCATAATGAAAATTCGACCCTTCGGTCTCCCAGAAGTAGCTGGTGTAGAAGCTATCTTCTTCCTATCAGGACATACATTAGCCTTGTGTCCCGGTTTCTGACAAGTAAAGCACACAAATGGCTTGTTGAAGCAGCCAATACCGGGATGCGCAGGCATCTTGCACCAAAAACAGATACGACCCTTAATATCGTTGTTGTTGCTCGGGAAGAATGGACGGTTACTCTGAGTTGCTTGTCCACTCTGAAAATTCTTCCTCTTGTTTGAGTAAGAGGAGGAAAAGGAAGGTCGAGAAGTAGGATACAACGGTCTCTTACCATAAGCATTAGGAGCAACATACGAGGTACGAGCCTCGTTGGCAATCTCGCGAATTGAACTCTCTGCCCATATAGCATCGTTGTAGATAGAGACAAAGGAAGTAGCACTCCTACTGATCTTGCCCTTCACCTGAGGAGAAAGTTTTCCCAGGTAAAAGAATGCCTTGTCTTCCTCCCTTTTAATAAGCCGAGTGGCATAATGAGCCAACTCGTTGAATTTGGTCGTGAACTCCTGAACTGAGAGACTTCCCTGTTTGAAGTCCATGAATTCCTTCAGTTTCTGCTGCCTCAATTCATCAGGGTAGAACCTCGTCTCTAATAGCTCACGGAAACGAGTCCAACCAAAACCAGGTTCCAACTTAGAAGTAGGGCCAGAAAGTGACCACCACTGATCAGCTTCCTTCACTAAGAAGTGGGAAGCAAGACGGACTTTATCCGTTTCAAGAACGTCATATAGAGAAAAGTTCTTCTCCATTTCCCGTATCCATTCAGAAAGTTTGATGGGATCCACTTCACCACCATAGGTTTTGGCTTTGCTCCTAGACAGTTGTGAAGCAACCCATGTATAACTTCGGGTCTCTCATGGTCGTGAGGAGGATTAGGAATAGGATTCGCCTGTTGATTTTGCTGATTCTGTATAATAAGAGTAAGAGCTGCTAGGATCGTGTTGTCAATTCTCGGAGGCATCTTGCAAAACAAAACACAGAATAGTACTTATCATTTAGCAAGCACAAAGAGACTACCACATAAATCCTAATCTACCCATCCTACCATTCTATCTCACAAGTTTATTATTTTATTAAGGTCAAGTAATTTATACTAGGGTACACAAACGTGCGTCGGGAGCTATCAAGCTCTGATACCAACTGTTACACCCTCGAATTTGCGGAAAGATAAACAAGTAATTTAAATAAATAAAAGATGAGAATACGTTTTTAATAGGTTCACTTTAGTGAAAATCGGTATATTTTAAAACCGGAACCTACCATTAAATATATTCATCATAACAAAGGTGTCTTAAAGAAAAAGGTTCATAACAAAAAGGAAATAATATTATACATAAGAAGTATCTAAAACGGGAGACATATCTCCGGTATAAATACGGAAATAAAAGAGTGTATTATATAATACAATCCTAAGAATCGAATATAGGTCCAAGGTAATTCTTCACTCGCTAGCTCGTCAATGTAGCCAAGTATGCATCACAAACCTGCCAACCGCATTAAATGTAAACACGGAAGCCACAGTCAGTGGGGAGTAACTCCGAGTTCTCCCAGCCACGAAATGTCGAGTTTAATAAACATGAATAACATAAAAGAGATGTATATGGAAAATACAAAGCTTTAACATATACGATATGCTTTTCATGTTATGAAACAAATAACTAACATATAACCTAGCATAGGAAGGCTAAGCTACTCATGCAAGCTATCATGTGAATTAGTTAACAACCTATACCACGAGGTAGGGAAGCTGGTTATTCTAGCTCAGAGGTTACATTTAAACATGGCCATTATACAACTCAACCCTAATCATACAAACTATCATGTGAATCAATTAACAACCGGGAATCCAAACTCTATCAACCTTAGCCGGCTTGCAGCTCACCTTCTAAGATTCATAGAATCATCAAACATGAAAGACCAATACGTCTAGAAACAGGCATAAGTTCTTAGTACGGCCAATAGTCGACTTCTGTAACTCGAGGCTATACACAAGGTAGGATAAACATCCTAGTCCTAGACTGATCAGAGGCTATAGAACAACAGCTAACCCATTCCCTGTCTCATGACAAAAAGTACATGAGAATCTCTACTAGGAGACCCCCTAAGCAGAGTTGGCTAGTACTTAAGCTGGCTCCATTCCCAAATTGGAAGCAATTAGGCAGCCATGCCCCGGCTTGGTATCAAAATCCCAGGCCAGTGACACAAAAGCTATCAAGCTGTGAACTATATACTCGTTAAAGATAGTAAGGTCTATCAATGTCATGGTCTAAGGTACTCATTTAGAATTAGAATGGTCAACACGCCATAAAATCATAATTCTCTATGAGTCCTTAGTCAACACGACATATATCATACAATTAAACAGTCACGGGAAAAACTTCCTATCATGTGACTAATTGCATATAAATCACATTCAAATATCATATCGCCGCATATCTACTAAGGCTCATTCATTCATTCATTAAATAAAACTTTACCTGAAGACAAATCCCCGACCCGAGTCCCGCGACGGGTCATCAGTCAAAACGGGGCTGACTAGATCATAGTTTGACCAAACCCGTTTGGTCAAACCGGCTAGAAACAGAGTCTTAGTCATTTAGGCTTGAACATAAGAACATCATATTCATTTCATGCTATTTTATTCTAATTTCTAACATGTGAATTATTAATTCTTACGAAACCCGCTTGACTTAAAGGATATCAAATTAAACTACAATCTCATGCTATAATTTCTAACATGTGAGAAATAATAATATTATGAAAACCGTTTAATTAATAATTTACTTATTAAAATTTCCCACTTGCTAAATATTACAAAACATGATATAATAATAACACTAAACTCAAAAACCGTCACAAGCCCATAGGAGGCTCACGGGTCAGCCAAGACCGGACCGGGCCGAGACTGAACCGGGTCTGAACCGGGCCCACGGGCTGGTTTGGGCCTGTTTTGGTCAACATTTCAAAAATCGTTTTCTTAATATTTCCCCCATGCTTAACATATTTAAAACCCGTCAAAACAACAACAAAACAATCAAGTATCGACACAAGCCCAAAGGGCCAAATAACGGCCAACCTAGACCGGCCTGGACCGGGCCTGGACCGGCCTGAACGGGCCTGAACGGGCCTGTTTTCTCGGCCACCAAAACAGCCACCACTCACGGCCACCACCAACATCAACCCAAATTTATTTCTAACATGTTTTTAATTAACAACCATCCATTTTAACAACCAATTCAACCATCATTCATACTAAAATTATGATTATGAACAAACCATCCAACATGTCAAAAACACTAAATATATTAAAATCTCATAAAACTTAATAATAATAACAACCTAGCATGTTACTACTTAAAATCATAAATAACAAAAATAAAAGTAAAAACATATGTGACATTAATTCGTCGAGTAACTCGGTAATCGTTACCTTAGCTAGCACAAAACCAAGTAGCACCAAAATAAGACCTAAAAACCCGCCTACTAATCTTCTTCTAAAATATACGAGTCACCAAACTCGTCTTCATAATCTTCTCCTATAAGAAATGACAAAAATAACATTATTAGAATTAAAACTTGATTTCAACAATTAAAGTGTTGAAACCGATTTGGTCGGAATTGAAAATGAAACGTACATGGAGATGAAGAGCGGAGAGGAGACTCTAGAAATATAATTTAGAACGGATTTGGCCAAGTAACGAAGGTTTTGTGACGATTTTGCTCAAGAACGATCAAGAACACGAAGAACGATTATGATTATATTAAAGAAGGTATTAATTAGATATTAAGTTGATTTAATGTAAAATAGAAAAGATAATTAGTGAGTAAGAGGGGAGGGTTGGACCGTGTAATATAGAGGATTAATGGGAGTCGGGTTTTGAACTTGTTGTTACGGAATTGACTCGGGTTTTATAAATATATTATGGTATATATCTAGATATTATTAGATATTATGTTAGTTTAATCAAATATCTAGATATTATTAGATATTATGTTAGTTTAATCAAAAGAAAGGAAAATATATAATCCTAAGAGAAGAGGAAGAGCCGTGGAGAAGAGGGAGTTGTGGGGTCCGGGTTTAAGCGATTTGTTGCAGAATTTAAGTGGACAGATCGATAAAGTTACAAATATCTTAGATATTTGTATTAGTTTAATTAAAGTAATCAAAAGCCTTAAAATGAGGGAAAAAACTGTTTTGGGCGTGTGGCACATGTAGGAGTCGGGTTTCGGGTTTGTTTCGGGACTTAAGTTGACTCGGGAATAGTTAAATGAAGTTCGGGTTTAAACCGTAAAACCTACTCTTTTAATTCCAAATAAATTCAAAATAATTATATTAAATTATCATAAATTCAAATAAATCGTAATAAATTAAAATAAATTAAATTTATTACTTTTCAAATATAATTTCGGTCTTTCAAATTACGGGTTGTTACATAGTCCTTCATGACCCAATAATTGCCCATTCACCCCTTTTTAATGAATGGCTTGGGGCAAAAATCAAAGTCAATCAGAAACTATGTCGACTTAAGCGAATAGTCTCTAGTCTAAAGAATTGACTAAAAAAGAATACTATAGTAGCTCTTGCCACGACCAGGCTTTATGATTTGCAAGAACTCTATAAGCGGTCACTGCCCGACAGAGTGTCCCATACAGTCTGCCTATGTGATCGACTAGTCATCTCATATGACTCTATGACACTTGAACTTGCCATCAATCGCATCACACTCTAGTCACTTCAAGACGTCACCTCATGTAAGCAACTAGGGGCCAATGCTATGTTAATCCAATTCACTTTAATAGGGTTCAAGGTTGTCACTACAACCTATTTGGATATAACAAAGCACAAAATGAGTTTTATAAACTCAAACGATAAATGTGATTATCATATATGAACGATCAACACAATGTTATTGCTTCATATCATATAATCTAAAGTATACAAGTTCCATGACACTTCATGGTCATCTTGTTTAAATGCAATAAAAGCTTGGATGGTGGATCTGTAACACCGCGTGTTTTTATAATAAATTTTATCCGGAAATTTATTTATTAAAATAATTATTTTGCGAGTTTAATTATTTAATGCGTATTTAACGTTTGCGATCTCTTTTTGTTATTTTCTGTTTTTACGTAATTTGGATGGGTTAAAATGTCCGCGCAAGATTTTATTATTTTAATTTAATTACTACTTTTCTAATATAACTCTTTGAGCGTTTTAATTACTTTAAACCTAATTTGTAATTGGATTATCCATCTTGTGAGCTAATGGGTCAAAAGCCCACTTAAATTCTCTTATAAATATAAAAGATTAACCTAGTAGATAGGTTGCTCATTCAATTCTTTCGTGCGTGTGCGTTATTCGGCCGCACCACCTCCCTTCTTCCTCTATTCTTATTTTTCTCTCTTTGACTCCATTGTTATGCAACTATCTTCATCCAAATCGAATATAAATTATATATTTACAATCCTGGCTCTTACCTCTATAATATATTTTATTCATAATATTTTTAAGGGACTCGATTGTATGGGGTTTAGACCTACCTTTAGGGTTTATATATTTGATGGGTAAATAAGAAGAAAAAGAAGAAGATGTATTTCTTTTGGGCGTTTTTGGAGGAGGATTTCTATAGCCCAATATTAATGGCGTCTTTATGAAGATAAATATTACTTTGTGGTCTTTATTGCGTAATAAAGGTAACTAGGTGTTTTCCTTTAATTATGTTTATAGAAAGTGAATTATTAACATGATATAATGATTGATTGTATGATTAATTGTTTGTGTGGTTATTTATGCTTATGATTCACATGTTTAATTGCATTTAATATTTATGTTGTTATTCTATTTTCAATTATTCATTTGGTGTGCGAACTAGGGTTCAAATCGCGAACCCTAGCGTCGTTTTGGAGGCGCGGCCCCTAGGGTTGGCCGTGGCCTAGGGTTTCGGCCTCCTCCTTGTGGGAGAGGCTAGGGTTTGCTTATGTTGAGAAATTAGGGTTTTGGTTTACATCATTAAGGTTATAGCTGAAGTTGCTATAACTTTGCATGTAAGTTACCCTAATTATACCTATTTGAGTTATAACTTTGAAAGTGACGTTATGGTGCGGTGTACTATAACAAGACTCGTTGTGGTGACATGGCGGTTTGTACCGTGGAGTCGACCCCTCGGTGATGGTGTTATAGAGGACTAACCCGTGACGGAAGAGAGTTATAGTTGATGATACTATAACCTCGCACGTATAAAGTTATAGCTTGAAGTGCTATAACTTCACTAAAGTTGAGTGAAAGTTATAGCTGAAGGTACTATAACTTTGATGAAGTTAAGTGAAGGTTATGGTTGATGATACTATAACCTGATAAGCTTAACCAAAGTTATAGGTGGTGTACTATAACTTTGCTGAAGCTAAGTGAGGGTTATAGTTGATGATACTATAACCTGACAAGCTTAACCAAAGTTATAGCTGATGTTACTATAACTTCACTAAAGCTGAGTGAAGGTTATAGCTGAAGTTGCTATAACTTCACTAAAGTTGAGTGAAGGTTATAGCTGAAGTTACTATAACTTCACTAGGGTTAAGTGAAGGTTATAGTAGGAGGTACTGTAACATTGAGTTGTTATATGCTTCTGTGTCTGGTGTTATGGTAACTCGAACTATAACATGACCTTTGAGGTGTAATGTTATAGGTCAAGATACTATAACGTTTGGTGATATGTGCTTGCTTATGTTTGGTGTTATGGTTAGTTGGACTATAATGCTATGTTTGCATATCGTATTGGTTATCCTTATTCCTATATTGTTGGACAGTCGGTTATACTGTTCTTGAGTTTAGTCGTGACGTTGTTCACGCATTGTTGGACAGTCAGTTATAATGTTCCTGTGTTGGGTCGTGACGTTGTTCACGCATTGGTTAGTACAGTCAGTTATACTGTGCATTTGTTTGTTACTGGTTGAATAGATGACGATAGTATATGTTATATACTATCGGAATGAACTAACGCTACCCTTTGGGGATTCGGTTTTATGGTCTATGTTCGGGGGGGGGGGGTATCAGAGGCAGTTCGTTATACGCTCTGGTCCCCGAGTGTCGTTCGATGTACATTTAATGCATCGAGGGTCTGGCCAGGTCTTAGACATATAGGCAGTGGTTATACGCTATACATAGTACCGTGGATGCAGTTCGTTATACGGTTCACAGTGGATGCAGTTCGTTATACGGTCCACACCGATGGAGGCAGTTCGTTATTTGCTCCATTAGCTAGAGGCAGTTCGTTATACGCTCTAGTGGTTAGAGGCAGTTCGTTAATCGCTCTAATGGCGTTCATTCTATTCGCTATGTCTTGTTGATTGAATTGGTGACTTTATTGCTATGGATCACGTGTCACTTTCGGTCGAGTTAGTGTTCATGGTCTAGGGGTTTGTCTAGTTGCATTTGTTTGGAAATGATGATGTCATAGTAAGTTTTGTTGCACGTCATATTGTATAAATTGCTTCACATGTCTGTTATGATTACTGTCTGTTGTTATAGATTGTTATTAATTCAGCCTGTTGTAAACATGACTGGGAGAGCATCGAGTTACTCCCGACTGATTGTCGACCCCCATTCTCAGGTTGAAGTGATTGCTGCTTGTCTGGATGCTTGGGCTGGAGAGACTTGTGGCGAGGCAAATAAGTTGTTTAAGAAATTAATCTAGTTTGAGAATATTAATAATGTATTAGTTTAGTTTTGGATTTGAGTATCGATCCGGATTGGTCAGGTGTTTCCGCCACCTTGACCCTACTCATCTCTGTACTCTGATGGATTATTTATTATTAAGTTTTTTTTTTAATAATCCGGGTTGTTACAGGATCTATCATGTATCCATTTGTTCGAACTTTATAAATTGCTTATTTTCTTTCCAATCATCGTCATTCTCAATTACATGAAGTTTATCTAAGAATCTCACTAGATCTCTATCTAGTGTTGGGCCTTTTAATCTTAAAAGATGCTCCCACTTGTTATCATTATAACCACGTGATGGGTATCTTGGTGGAAGGGTCTACTCATTAGATCCTTGTAATCCAGCTTATCCTCATCATTATGCACTAAGATTCTATTTATAGAATTTTCAATGATTGACACTTCAATCATCCCTTTTATTTATTCGCTTTTAATATAACAAAATTTAGCCTTTGATTTTGTCAGATCCTTTACAGGTTTGGAAACTTGGGTTCGTGTGATACTTAACACGCAACTAGGTTATTATTACCAAACGCAAGAATAAACCCATAGTTCTCCTCGAGAATCTTATGGTCATTCTTGAAGGCTATCCAATGACTCTCATGTGGATTACTTTTTATCAACTTGTCATGCTCCAAGCATACAACTTATTAAGGTATGTGCATATCTTGGCATACATGATTAGCCTAATGGCGGAAACATTAGCAATCATGTGTATCCTCTCTCATCTATCACCATAGATTTTGGATACATTCTCCAAGTCTTTCATCTGCAAATGATTTCCCAAACACTCCTCCACGGAAGGCAATGTCAGTACATGCATTATTCCCAATGACCAATATGTCTCCTACATACGAGACATGGGAGATATTCTTGCCTTAGATACAATACGCTTCTTCCAAGTCTTTCATCTAGAAATGATTTTCTAAACACTCCTCCACGGAAGGCAATGTTAATACATCATTCCTAATGATTGATATGTGTCATACATACAAGACATGGAAGATATTTTTGCTCCCACTAATCTTCATGTCCACACATGACGAATTGTTACTCCCACTAATCCTCATGTCAACACATGATAGATCTAGCTCCCACTTAGCTACACGCATAATCATGGCTCTTCGACAATTCGAGGAAACCATTCTCTCTTATTATGCAATGATTATTACAACCTCTTAGGATCACACATTGATCTCCTAAGTTTTGTACGACAAATTGTCCACTTCTAAATGCCCATTTAGAAAGGAAACTTTAAACAACTTTTTGTCACTTTGTCATACATATACTTTCAATGAAGTGTAGATGCAATAATCTTGGATCTCAATGATGGTTATATTTTAACTTATATACAATACTTTACAATAAAGTTTTATTCACCTTAGGGATGTCCAAACTTTCCCATGTAATTTTATATGTATAGTATCCATCTTGTATTCTTAAGGCTCTTATGCAACAAAATCGAATTGGAAATTATAACCGCCAATCTATAGATCATAAGAATTACTTTCAAAAAGTAGATATTTTCACTATAAGCTTTCACTATAAGCTTCCGACCTTGGATGACTTAAGAACATTTTCTCTTGTCTTTGTTTGTGGCATATTTTCTCCCACTCTATCCTTTAGTAAATACACTTATTTACGTGAAGGATAGCACCATGAGCCACAAACAGTTTTGTTTCTTTAGGTGTAAATGAGAAAATTCTTGTAAGGATAGCTTCATGAGCTCTATTCCTTAGTCACAAACAGGTTTGTTCTCCAGGTATAAGTGGGGTATAATGCTCTAATTAACTCTTATTAAGTTTGAGCGATCTATAGTAGACTTATTTGTTTAGACTTTAGTATTCTAGCTTCTCTATAGACTCACTCTATTTAAGCAAAATACTTGGACTCTTATCCATGTCTTGAACAAATTTAGGATTCTTAACCCTTCCATAGCTAGTATGGAGTCTAATTGGTGTTTTGAAAGATCTTATCTTAGGGCTTATATGGATTGTAAATCCCCAAATGTGAGTTCATTAACTCGATTTGACTATGCAATTGATCTTTCTTATTTCAAATAAGTTGTGATACTTAGTCACAAGTCCATAAGTGAGAATCCAATTCATAACTCAGGTAATTAAAATGATCAAATCATTATATTTTCTCATATGATCAATTTGTCACAATACTTTATGTTTGAGATATTAACTTTGTATAATGAAAAGTTTAGAACATAAATTCCACATACATAATGACTTGGGTTGAAAACCAAGCTATCATTATATAGTACAACAATTGTCCTTTAAAATGGAAATAATAACCAAATTCCATGTCTAACCCGGAAATCAAAAGTTCCAAAACGACATTCAAAATAACTAGAAAGACGAATAGCAAGAACGCCAAGCTAATCCTTAGGTCTCCTCTATGTGGTGGCTACCTTAGCTCCCTTATCTTGGAGATTCCCTAAAGCTTGCTTTGCTTTGTCTTTCTTCTCATGCCCTTAATCTAATTAGGAGGATGAGAACTACAACTTGTATCAAAATACCAAAGTTGAGATTAATATCAATAACATAAACATCCAGGAGAACTATTATCTACTGGAAGAAATGTCCAGTCTTAATATCTCCCAAATATATGGGGCAATTACGTTTCCAAGAGCCTATACCATTACAATAATGGCACTTGTCGTTGGAGGCGACACCCTTCTTATACTTAGAAGAACTATTCCCAATAGCCTTTCTTTGTCCCTAGAAGGTGTGGGCTTGTTCCCTTTGTGTCCACTCTTCTTGAACTTCCCTTTGCTTTTGGCATTTGATCTTCAAAACATCTTTGCTAGTGCTAGCATGGTAGCCCATATCACGCTCGGTTTGCACAACCAATTTGTGCAACTCATGCAGAGTCGTGGTGATGTTTTGCATGTTGAAGTTCACCCTAAAATTAACAAACCCTTTGATACGGTTTTAGGAAGTGGAGTACACGGTCAATCACAAGTTGCTCGTGAATCGTTATTCCTTGCTTCTTTGTACCTCGACATGTTCTATCATTTTGAGTATGTGGGAGCATACATATTGACCATCCTTCTTTTTAAAGGTCAAAAAATTAAGAAGCGACTTCAATTAAATGATCCTAAGAGCTCGTGAAAACACGGTCACGAGTTTAGTACAGATCTCATATGTGGAATTCATCTTTATGACATTCCTTTGAAGCTCGGCATCTATAGAGAAGATCAAGACATTCTTGATCGTGGCTGATTCTATTTGGTAGGTCTCATAGGCCTCCTTTACGGCGTTAGTTGACCTTGTATTTAGAAGCGTTGGGAGAAGCCTTGGTGAGGTAACGAAGCTTACCATCACCTTTGGTGGCAAGGCAAAGTTGCCCATTCCAATTCGCGAAATTAGAACAATTCTTTTCGAATTTGCATTGACCCATAAAGGATCTAAGCCATGATACGGTGGTGAGTTGTGGTATGGGAGGTCGAACCTCGTTATCGTTTGCCGATATAGCGAATAAATAAGTTTGATTACAAAATAGAAATTGAAAGAAACATCAACATTTATCATTTTAAAATACTTGTAAACATTTTAAACAAGTTTGACATTTATATAATGACCTATATCCAATTACAAAAATGATTCCAAGACCCAAGTCCTATATCAACTCGGGTTTATGTGAGCCACGGACTCCACGACCTTTATTAATATTACTTGGTGGGTTAACTCTTTAACCGATTCTACCATTAGAATTCTTGGTCGATGAATTACTTTATTGTCATCTTTAGCCCGGAACACATGGGCCACGAACCCTAATCTTTCCGTTGAGTTCAACCAAATTTCGATGCAATAACGATTTATTGCCCCACTTACCCAACGTAATAAGTTTAGCACCTCGGTGAGCCGAGCCTACTTCCTTACGAAATTGGGATTCATGGGTTCTACTATTTGTTAAGGCTAAGTCTCAATTACAAAAAGTAGCGGTCAAGTCAATTTATATTATCTATCTCCTTTTAAGTGAACTAAATCGGTGAACTATCGATAATTATAATTGACGCGGTCGATTGACTCGATAAAAATGCATGTGTTGTTTAAGTGGCGATTTGGCATGCATGTAACATATAAATAAAATGCAAACATAAAATAAATTCCTAGTATGGCCTTCCTTAAATAATAGAAAATCAAATTAGCTATTACAAATTCGGAAACCAACTCCTTGGTCCCTTGAAATTCATTTGCACGCCTCCTAAGGACATTGTCTTCCTTTTGGAACGCCTTTCCAAATGGCACCGTCTTTAGGAAACTCCGGGATTACAAATGATATAATAAAATTACAAGGCTATTCTATTATATATTTGCAAAATAAAATGAAATAATACAATAAAAGTGATACGAGATCACATTAAATTACAACCGAATCAATATTCCCATACATTTCGGGTAATATCGATAAAAACAAAGGCCATAATAAGACAAATTACATAATTCCAAAATTACATAAATCAAAATTACATTCATTCATTCAAAATGCAGCATAATTATATGTAAACTCATGCAATATTAATGTGCCAAATCGCCCTAATAACCTTATATCGTATATAAACCCGGTTTTATGGAAATGCGTGATAATAACCAATTAAAATCACAAATCAATGCTTAAATCAAATTTAAGCCCAAGTTAATTACCCTAAATATTTTAGGACTCAAAAATTAGTCTCCACTAATTATTTGACAATCGTTCAACTCGGTTTTGCATTATTGCTCGGTTTTGACCCTTTTTTTAACATAACTTTTATGTAATAATTCCAAATTAAGTTACAATAATTTAAAAATTTGAAAAATAAAATTTTGAATATTCTGGAACATTTCCAGGAACATCTTCATGTCAAAATTGTGGTAAAAAATGTTCGAATCATTTTAGAGAAAAATATAGTTGCCATTAATCAATTTTATCAAATAAAATACTAAAACCACACGAAAATTAATCTAATTAATTTTCAACTTATAAATCTGATATGTAAAATATTTATGCAACATATGATAATTTTTATCAAGTTAAAAATTCATTTTAGCTATTTATGCCAAAATAATCACTATTTATGCCTTTTTAAATATTAAACATCATAAATCATGCAAAATAAATCATATTTATCTCCAATTTTACATAAAGTAGTTAAAATATTCATGTGATATCATACTAAAATTTCATGGCCAGATTCGAAATTTAACTATTTTTAGTTATAAAATGTTCATTTTACTCATTAAAATTGATTTATTTAACTAAAAATCATTAAATAAAGAAATAATCTTCCATAAATCATCAAAATGACCTAAAAACATTTTAATACCAGAATGTATTTCATGCTCAAAATTTCGTGACTTTATCAGATAAATCACAAATTTTCTAGCTTTATTTTGTTACCATAACTCGTAAAAACTTTATTAAACCGATTGCATGCAACATCCTATGCTCTGATACCAATTGATAGGTTCATATACCTACTCATAAGACTCCTCTTATGATTAATGTAACACCCGCAAATGTACCCTATTTTTATAAGTAAAATATTTTACGGATACTTTTCAGCGAAATTTAGTTTTTGTTTAGAATAAAATTTATCGTGTCGAATTTGGAATTTCCGAATTCATATTTGGATATTACGCGAAATTTCAAGTGAATTCCGTCTTGAGCCGTCTTTGACTTTTTCTTGACTTTTCCACTCATACTCCTTCATATACTCCCTCAAACCCTAACCTAATTCATTCCTCACAACTCAACTCTTCCTTCTTCTCTAAGAAGCCCAAAACCTTGCCTCCATTTTGATCCAAGCTTAGAATCGTCATATATCGCTAATTGCTTGCTCAAATTCACGTAAGTTCGTCTTTTTCTTCCCCTCTTATCTTCCTCTATCCGTATTGGTAATAAAATTACCGTCTTCCTCGCTTTTCAATTTATCCGTCTTTCTCAAACGTGAATTATATTCATCTTTTGTCGTCTTTGTTTAGGTGGAGACTTTCTAGACCCCGACAAAGATTACTATCTAGTGGAGGTAGACTTAGAAACCGTTTACAGACGCATAAAGGTAACGGTGAAGGGTTACTCGATATCATTTACGTGTATTATGTGTTTTCTAGGCTAGTAATCGTATTTAGATTATGGTTAGTATGCTTAGGACTTGTGTTGTTGTTGATGGATGTTGTTAGTTGTTAATTGATATGAGAATTGATGGTTTGTGATGATAAATGAGGATTTTTGTTGTTGATAACATGTTAATTTTGATCGTGCCTGAATCCTGTGAAGGACGCTGGCAGCGTTCTTGGACGCAGGCAGCTTCGTGGTGGCGCTGTCAGCGTTACTCGCTGCCGACTGCAGTTTTCCTGCACTGACCCCTTTTCGTAAAATGATCATATCTCCTTCGTTACTTGCTTGTTTTGGACTTGTGACATCCCGTTGGAACCGTAAGAAGATAAGCTATCACCTCCATTTGGAATTTCTGCACTGACTGTGACAACCTCAAATTTGCGGAAATAAAAAAAAATTTATTTAATACATAAAAGAAATACGAGAATACAATACGAAGGTGTCATAACATAAAAAGGTCATTACAAAACGGAAATACTATTATACAAAAGAAATCTACAAGACGGGAGACATATCTCCCGTATAAATACGGAAATAAAAGTGTGTACAATAATATACAAACTATGAACCGTATATAGGTCCAAGGTAAAACTTCACTCGCTAGCTCGTCCATGTACCCACATATGCAACACCACCTGTTCGACCGCATTAAATATAAACACGGAAGCCACAGTCAGTGGGGAGTAACTCCGAGTTCTCCCAGCCACGAAATGTCGAGTTTAATGAAACATGAAAACATAAAAGCAAAGTATATAGAAAATACAAAACCTTAACATATATGATATGCTTTTCATGTTATGGAACAATTAACTAACATATAACCTATCATATGAAAGCTATCATGTGAATCCGATAATAAAATATAACACGAGGTAGGGAAGCTGGTATGATGGCTCAGCGGTTACCATGTAACATGGCCCTGATACACTCAAACCCTAATCAACACGTAATCATGTGAATCAGTTAACAACCGTTAATCCAAACTCTATCAACCTTAGCCGGCTTGCATCTCACCTTCTAAGATTCATAGAATCATCAAACATGAAAGACCAATACTTCTAGAAACAGGCATAAGTTCTTAGGACGGCGATATACTACTTCTGTAACTCGAGGCTATACCACAAGGTAGGAAAACATCCTAGTCCTAGACTGATCAGACCTAGCAACAACAGCTATTCCGTTCCCCGTCCCATGACATAACCGTACATGAGAAACTCTACTAGGCGACCCCCTAAGCAGAGATGGCTAGTACTTAAGATGGCTCCATTTCCAAAGTGGAACTAGGCAGCCATGCCCCGACTTGGATATACACCCCCAGCCGGACAGAAGCTATCAAGCGGCAAACTCCATATGCTCGTTAAAGATAGTACGGCCTATCAATGTCATGGTCCAAGATACTCATTTAGAATTAGAATGGTCAAGACACCATATACTCATAATTCTCTATGGGTACTTAGTCAACACGACACCAACCATATAATAAACAGTCACGGGAAAAACATCCTATCATGTGACTAATTGCATATAAATAATAATCAAATATCATATCGCCTCATATCTACTAAGGCTAATTCATAATTAAATACAACCTCACTTGAAGACAAATCCCCGACCCGAGTCCCGCGACGGGTCATCAGTCAAATCGGGGCTGACTAGATCTTAGTTTGACCAAACCCTTTGGATCAAACCGGCTAGAAGCAGAGTCTTTATCACATAGACATAAAATCAACATATTCATTACATGTTATTTTATTACTACTTCTAACATGTGAATTATCATATTATACCCAAAACCCGCTTGACTTAAATGATTTCAACGGAAACTAATCTCGTATTATAATTTCTAACATGTGAGAAATAATAATTTTATGAAAACCTTTTTAATTAAATATTTTACTTATTAATATTTCCCACTTGCTAAATATTACCAAACACGATAAAAATGACGATAACTCAAAAACCGACACGAGTCCCAAGGTGGGACCCACGGGCTGAAATGGGCCGGACCCAATATGGGCCTGGATGGGCCCACGGACAGAAATGGGGCTGTTTTGGCCTTTGACTCGATTTTACTAAAAACCGTTTCCTAAAAATTCCCGCATGCTTTAACGTATTTAAAACCCGTCAAAACAACAACCAATCAATCAAACATCGACACAACCCAAAGACCAAAACCCGGACCCACCTTGACCAACCCAGACCGGGTCTGAACCGGCCTG
Source organism: Heliosperma pusillum (assembly GCA_022085475.1). Classification (NCBI taxonomy): domain Eukaryota; kingdom Viridiplantae; phylum Streptophyta; class Magnoliopsida; order Caryophyllales; family Caryophyllaceae; genus Heliosperma; species Heliosperma pusillum. The sequence goes on from JAIUZE010067473.1 coordinate 17,213, forward strand.
GACCGGTCTGGTTTGGACCCGGTTCTCACCCCTTTCTCGGTTCAATCATCAATCAAACCAAATCAATTCCACACTTGTTTTTAATCATCAAACAACCATTTTAACAATCTTCCACACAAAATCATAACTTATTAAAATCATCAAAATTTATCAAGAACACCAAACTTGTTAAAATTCATACAAAATCATAAAAATCATAACTTAGTAAAAATCATCAAGAATCATAAAACAACATAAAAATTCCATAAAACATAAGAATCATCAAAAATCATAAAACATCATAAAAATTCCATACAACATAAAAATCATCAAAATCATAAAACAACATACTAATTACTACTTAACATATTACTAACTAAGAATCCATAAATCATAAAAACATGAACCCAAAAAATAAAGATGAACCAAAATCAAAAGAAACAAAACTAAAGGCTATGTTACTAACTAAAATCATAAATACTATAACATGAGCCAAAATTAAAGACTACAAAAACAAAACTAAGGCTATGTGACATTTATTCGTCGAGTAAAACGGAATCGTTACCTTAGCTAGCCAAAATCACTTAGCACCAAAATATAAGAAATATATAAATAAGAAAACCCTTCTACTAGTCTTCACCCAAAATATACGAGTCCCCAAATTCGTCTTCAAACTCTTCCCCTATAAGAAATAACAAGAAAAACAATTATTAGAACTTAAACTAAATTTTCCATAATTAAATGATGAAAACGATCTTAACGGAATTGAAAATAAACCGTACTAGAAGATGGAGAGCGAAGAGGAGATCCTAGAAATATAAATTAGGAAGGATTTAATTAAGAAATGAAGGATTTATGGAGGTTTTGCTCAAGAACGATGAAGAACAATTGATGAACGATTAAGAACACGAAGAACGATTAAAGAAAGTGATATTTTGATCTTTATTTGATTTGTTGAAAAGTGAAAAGGTGTTTGTGAGTAAAGTGGAGTGGAGTTGGACGTGAGTTTATAGACAAATAAAGGTGTTGAGTTTTAGAATTGTTGTTCCGTAATTGACTCGCGTTTAATAATTATTTTACGGTAAATGATTAAATATAATTTACGATAAAGTTAATATCAAGATATTATGATATTAAAATGAAAAATAATGAAAATATCAAGGCTTAAGAGTGGTAAGGTAGCCGTGTGATGTTGAGCTTGTCGGGTCCGATTTCGAGCGTTTTGCGTAGTTTTCGTTAACTGATCGATAAAGTAAAATAATATCTAGATATTATGATATATTAATCAAAAGAAATAAAAATATCAAAGTCTATTAGAGGAGAGGGTGAGCCGTGTGGGTAAGGTGATCATCGGGTCTGTTTTTGCTCTATTTGCGTAATTTCCGTTGACGGATCGATAAAGTAATTAAATATCTAGATATTTTGATTATTTTAATCAAAATAAATAAAATATCTAATGGTGAGTGGAAAGCGATGACACGCGCGGGTGACTCATGCCAAAGTCGAGTTTCGATTTTGTTGCGCGCATTACGATGCGTCGGGAATAGTTACATGACGTTCGATTAAAAACCGTAAAAGTTATTCTTTAAATTCCGAATAAATTCAAAATAATTATATTAAATTATGATAAATCCTAATAAATCTTAATAAAATAAAATCAAAATATAATTTTTTTAATAAAATTTTCTGGTCTTCAAAATCGCAAGACAGTCGGGAAAAATCCAACGAAGTCAAACATCGACTGAAAAGTCGAGAAAAGTCGAAGATGACTTAAAAGTCAAGAAAAGTTTAGGACGACTTAAAAGTCAAGAAAAAGTCAATGACGACTTTAAAAAGTCAAGGAAAAGTCAAAGACGACTTAAAAGTCAAGAAAGTCAAAGATGACTAAAAACGGTCTTTTCATGAAATCTCTCAGAAATTCCAAATACGAACGCGGAATTTCAAAATAAGACTCGGAACAAAAATTCCTATTTTAAAAACTTAAGTTCTACTGAAAAGTGTTAGTAAATATTTTTAACTAGAAAAATTGGGTACTTTTCGGTTGTTACAATCACCCCTCCTTTTTAAAAAGTTTTTCCGTCCTCGAAACTTAGAAGAAGGAACGTTAACATATATGTAGGTCTATTTCACAAAACGGTTAAAAATATATTTGTAATAAAATAATACGGCCTATCTACGGAACGGCAGGTTCTCGTCAGCATCAAGAATATCGATAGAAGGGACGTAATCTTCGAACGGTTAAATCGAATAGAAAGAGGAAAGAAAGAAGGAAATGTACCTCAAGCAACGAGCTCGGGATATTTAGCTAATATCTTAGCTTCGGGTTCCCCAGTTTCTGATTCGACGTTTCCACAACGCCAAAGGACACGAACTAAAGGCACCACCTTGTTTCGGAGTTGTTTGTTAGCCCTTTCAAGTATACGAATCGGCCTTTCTTCCAAAGCCAAATTAGGTTCCAAGTCCAACACTTCTTCTTGAATAATATGACTCCGATCACTGATATACTTCTTCAATTGCGAAACATGGAACACATCATGAACTTTGCTCAAGTTCGGAGGCAATTCCAGACGATAAGCAACAGGACCAACTCTTTGAAGCACACGAAACGGTCCAATATATTTAGGACTCAACTTCCCTTTCACTCCAAACCGTTTCACCCCTTTCATTGTGATACTTTAAGAATACTCTGTCTTGCAACACAATTTCAAGCGGTCGTCGACAACTCGGCATAGGGATTTCTGTCTTCTTGAGCGGCTTTCATTCGTTCACGAATGACTTGAACTTGATCGATCGTTTCAGTAATCAATGTCCGGAACTCAACATCTGATCACTTGCACTTGATCCCACAAACAGGACTACGGCATTTTCCTACCGTATAAAGCCTCGTATGGGACATCTTGATAGAAGCATGTTGTTATAAGAACAATTCCACCAAAAGGCAAACACTTTCTCCCAAGATGTATGAAAGTCTAAAGCACAAGACGAAAAGAAAGAAGAATCTTCCAAAGTCTGGATCGTCCTCTCGGTCTGACCATCAGTAGCGGCATGAAAAGCGGTGCTCATCAACAATTTACTACCCATGGCTTCTTGCAAAGCCGTCCAGAATCGGGAACCAAATCTCGGATCACGATCTGAAACTAGATCTTTAGGAACTCCATGGTAGCGTACTATTTCTTTCACATAAGCACCAGCTAAGACCTCTATCCTTGAAGTTTCTTTGATAGGTATGAATCTGGCACACTTCGTCAGACGGTCCACAATAACCCAGATGGCATTCTTCCCACTAGAGGTAGTAGGTAAAGCCATCACGAAGTCCATAGAAATAGACTCCCACTTCCAAAGAGGAATTTCCAAAGGTTGCAGCAAACCTCCGGGTCTTTGATGATCAATCTTCACCTTCTGACAAGTAAGACATCTACTAACATACTCCTTCACTTCAATCTTCATCCTAGGCCACCAGAATTGTGGTCTCAAATCTTTATACATTTTGTCACCGCCAGGATGGATAGAATAAGGAGAAAGGTGAGCTTCATCAAGAATTCTCTTCCTCAACTCGGCACTTCTCGGAACATACATTCGACCATGGTAACGAAGGTAGCCATCATTATCTACCACACAATCTTTTGCTTGCCCAAGTGATATTTTGGCTCGAATGGCGATAAAAGTAGCATCCTCCGGTAAACAAGTACGAATCTCTCGATAACAATCAGGTTCCGCGGTCAAAGCACCAAGATAATCAAATCCTTTCCCAACGAACTGTATCTGAAGCTTCTGAAACTCGGTTACCAGTTCATCGGGTAAAGTACCAAGAGCATTTAATGAATGACTAGTCTTTCTACTCAACGCATCTGCCACGACATTTGCTTTTCCCTCGTGATATATCAACTCAGCATCATAATCATTCACTAACTCCAACCATCTTCTCTGCCTCATGTTCAGTTCCTTCTGAGTAAAAATGCACCTCAAGCTCTTATGATCGGTATATATTCTACAATGAACTCCGATAAGATAGTGTCTCCAAGTCTTCAAGGCATGTACTACAGCTGCTAACTCAAGGTCATGAGTTGGGTAATTCACTTCATGAACCCTGAGTGTCGAAGAGCATAATAAGCAAAATTGACTTTTCTATTCTGCCATCAAGACACATCCCCAAACCATGCTTGAAGATCACAATAACTCATAATCGGCTTCATATATGGTAAAGTTAGGAACCGGGCGGTCAGTCAATCTCTTCTTTAATTTAAGAAGGCAAATTTCACATTCATCGGTCCAAATATACTTTGCTCCTTCTTTACAATTGAGTCATCGGTCTTGCTAATTTGGAGACAGAAATCTTGCACAAACCGACGATAATAACCGCTAACCAAGGAAACTCCGTATATCGGACACATTTTTCGGGACTTTTCCAATCCACAACCGCCTCATTTTAGATGGATCACCATAAACCCGTCTTGGGAAATGACATGACCAAGGGAAGATACCTCGGGCAACCAGAATTCACATTTGGAGAACTTAGCATACCACTTTTGGCGTCGAAGAACACCCAAAATGGTTCGAAGGTGATCGGCATGTTCTTCCTTAGATTTCGAAAAGATCAAAATGTCATCAATGAATACCACCACACATTTATCAAGATACTCCCGGAAGGTACGATTCATCTGATCCATGAATATAGCTGGAGCATTAGTCAAACCGAATGGCATCACATTGAATTCGAAATGACCATACCTCGAGCGGAAAGCAGTCTTCGGAATATCTGCTTCCCGAACGGGAATCTGATGATAACCCGATCTAAGATCAATTTTAGAGAAAGTAGAAGCACCCCGTAACTGGTCAAAAAGATCATTGATACGAGGAAGAGGATATTTGTTTTTGATTGTGACACGGTTTAATTCACGGTAATCAATGCACATTCGCATAGAACCGTCCTTCTTCTTGACAAATAATACGGGAGCACCCCAAGGAGAAGCACTAGGCCTAATAAAACCTTTCTCAATTAAATCATCAAGTTGAATTCTCAACTCCTTCAATTCAGAAGGAGCCATACGATAAGGAGCTGTGGCAATTGGTCCAGTTCCAGGAACTAGATCAATGGAAAATTCAACATCCCTTTCAGGAGCAATCCCGGGTAATTCATCGGGAAATACATCGGGAAATTCTCGAACACTAGGAACATCCTTCAAAGAAGGAAGAGAAGAAGCAGAAGTAGTCACTACACATAAAAATGCTTGATGACCCTTCTTTAAAACATTCAACATTTTCATTGCTGAGATTAACTTCACACTAGCCTGTTTCCTAACTCCTTGATAAGAAACACGAGCACCCAAAGGACTTTTAAGAATAATCTTCTGGTCACGGCATTCAAATCGAGCATAATAAGTAGATAACCAATCCATGCCCAGAATAATATCGAACTCTTCAAGATGAAATCGTAGAAGATTAGCCGGAAAAATAGATCCATTTATGGATATTGGAATGTCGGAATGAAGATAAGAACATGAAAATACTTCTCCGGATGGTAACTATATAGGAGTAGTTTCTCCTACTGAAGCTTTAAGCGGTAACTTATCGGATAGTCTCATGGAAATAAAAGATAAAGAAGCTCCCGTGTCAAATAAAATTAAACACGGTAAATCATAAATCGAGAACATACCCGTCACAATGTCAGGTTGAGCCTCGGCCTCAGCTCGGCTCATAATAAAAATCCGACCCTTAGGTCGCCCCGAAATAACCGGTGTAGAAACCGTCTTCTTCCTCTCGGGACATTCATTAAACCTATGCCCCGGTTTTTGACAATTAAAACATACTAGTGGCTTGTTGAAGCAACCAACACCCGGATGAATAGGCCTCTTGCACCGAAAGCAGGTACGATCTTTAAGATCGTTGTTGTTGCTCGGAATAAAGGGCCGGTTTCTCTGATTAGCAGGTCCACTCTGGAAGTTTCTCCTCTTGTTTGGAAAAGAGGGAGAAAAAGAAGGTCGGGAAGAAGGATATAAAGGTCTCTTGCCATAAGAATTAGGCGCCACATAAGAAGTACGAGCCTCTTCGGCAATCTCCCGAATAGAACTCTCCGCCCAAATGACATCATTATAGATCGAGACAAAAGAAGTAGAACCTCTACTGATCTTCCCCTTTATCTGGGGAGAAAGCTTTCCCAGATAAAAGAAGGCTTTGTCTTCCTCTACTCTAATAAGTCGAGTGGCATAGTGAGCCAACTCATTGAACCGGGTAGTTAACTCCTGAACTGATAGTTTTTCTTGCTTGAAATCCATAAACTCCTTCAGCTTTTGTTGTCTCAACTCATCGGGGTAAAACCTCGCTTCCAAGAGCTCACGGAAACGAGTCCACCCGAAATTGGGCTCCAACTTCGCAGTAGGACCAGAAAGAGTCCACCACTGATCCGCTTCCTTCTCTAAGAAGTGAGAAGCAAGACGGACTTTGTCCTCTTCAAGGACATCATAAAGAGAAAAACTCTTCTTTCTCTTCTCCATCTCTCTAAACCAACATAATCTTAACGGGATCAACTTCGCCATCGTAGGTTTTGGCTTGGCTCCTCTAGAGCTGTGAAGCACCCCACGTCTAACTCCCGTGTCTCTCACGATCAGTAACAGGGATAGGAATCGGATTAGCCTGCTGGTTTTTGCGGGTTTTGCTGTTTTTGGATTTTACGTAAGAGCTGCTAAAATAGTGTTGTCAATCCTCGGAGGCATCTTGCAAAATAAAAACACAGATTAGTACTTATCATTTAGCAAGAACAAAGAGACTACAACATAAATCCTAATCTACCCATCTTACCCTTCTATCTCACGGTTTATTATTTTTATTAAGGTCAAGTTATTTATACAAGGGTACACAAACGTGCGTCGGGAGCAAAATAGCTCTGATACCAACTGTGACACCCTCAAATTTGCGGAAAGAAAAAAAATTATTTAAATACATAAAAGAAATATGATAATACATAACGAAGGTGTCATAAAATAAAAGGTCATTACAAAACGAAAATAATATTCTACAAACGAAATATACAAGACGGGAGACATATCTCCCGTATAAATACGGAAATAAAAGAGTGTCTAATAATATACAAACTATGAACCGAATATAGGTCCAAGGTAAATACGTCGCTCGCTAGCTCGTCCATGTACCCCAAATATGCAACACCACCTGTTCGACCGCATTAAATATAAACACGGAAGCCACAGTCAGTGGGGAGTAACTCCGAGTTCTCCCAGACACGAAATGTCGAGTTTAATTAAACATGAATAACATAAAAGCAATGTATATGAGAAATACAAAACTTTAACATATAAGATATGCTTTTCATGTTATGAAACAAATAACTAACATATACCCTATCATATGAAAGCTATCATGTGAATCCGATAATAAAATATAACTCGAGGTAGGGAAGCTGGTATGCTGGCTCAGCGGTTACCATGTAACATGGCCCTGATACACTCAAACCCTAATCAACACGTAATCATGTGAATCAGTTAACAATCGGTAATCCAAACTCTATCAATCCTAGCCGGCTTGCATCTCACCTTCTCGAACTCATAGAATCATACAAACATGAAAGACCAATACGTCTACAAACAGGCATAAGTTCTTAGCACGGCCGATAGTCGACTTCTGTAACTCGAGGCTATACCACAAGGTAGGAAAACATCCTAGTCCTAGACTGATCAGACCTAGCGACAACAGCTATTCCATTCCCCGTCCCCTGACATAACCGTCTATGAGAAACTCTACTAGGCGACCCCCTAAGCAGAGATGGCTAGTACTTAAGCTGGCTCCAGTCCCAAAACGGATCAGGCAGCCATGCCCCGACTTGGAGATAAGCCCCCCAGGCCGTGACACAAAAGCTATCAAGCTGGGAACTCCATATGCTCGTTAAAGATAGTACGTGCCTATCAATGTCATGGTCCAAGCTACTCATTTAGAATTAGTATGGTCAAGACGCCATATACTCATAATTCTCTATGGGTACTTAGTCAACACGACACCAACCATATAATAAAACAGTCACAGGAAAAACATCCTATCATGTGACTAATTGCATAAAAGTAATAATCAGATATCATATCGCCTCATATCTACTAAGGCTAATTCATAATTAAATACAATCTCACTTGAAGACAAATCCCCGACCCGAGTCCCGCGACGGGTCATCAGTCAAATCGGGGCTGACTAGATCTTAGTTTGACCAAACCCGTTGGATCAAACCGTCTAGAAGCAGAGTCTTTATCACATAGACAATAAATCAACATATTCCATTACATTTATTTTAGGACTACTTTTCTAACATGTAATGATCATAGTATACCCAAGAACAAAACCCTCTGTCCTTAAATATAACCAATTAACTAACTACGACCAACGACCTCGTCTTTAATTTCTAACCGGTGAGAAATAATAATTTATGAACGAACCGTTTTAATTAAATATTTTACTTATTAACATTTCCCACTTGCTAAATATTACAAAACACGATCAAAATGACGATAACTCAAAAACCGTCACAAGTCCCAAAGTGGGACCCACGGGCTGAGTTGGGCCGGACCCCACATGGGCCTGGATGGGCCCCACGGCCTTTTTTGGCTAAAATGGCAGATTTTACAACTTTTACTTAAACCGTTTTCTTAATATTTCCCGCATGCTTTAACATAATTAAAACCCGTCAAAACAACAATTAAACAATCAAACATCGACACAACCCAAAGACCAAAACCCGGACCCACCATGGACCAACCCAGACCGGTCTGAACCGGCCTGGACCGGTCTGGTTGGTCCGGTTCAGCCACCATGCCCACGGTTCCACCACATCAAACACCACATAAATTTCTAACATGTTTTAATCATCAAACCACCATTTTAACAATCATCCATACCAAATCATAACTTATTAAAATCATCAAAATTTATCAAGAACACTAAACTTGTTATAAATTCATACAAAATCATAAAAATCGTAACTTATGGAAAATCATCAAAATTTACTAAGAACACTAAACATATTATAAATTCATACAAAATCATAAAAATCATAACTTATGGAAAATCATCAAAATTTACTAAGAAAACTAAACATATTATAAATTCATACAAAATCATAAAAATCATAACTTATGGAAAATCATCAAAATTTACTAAGAACACTAAACATATTATAAATTCATACAAAATCATAAAAATCATATCTTATGGAAAATCATCAAAATTTACTAAGAACACTAAACATATTATAAATTCATACAAAATCATAAAAATCATATCTTATGGAAAATCATCCAAATTCATCAACATGATAAAAAACCACTACTTATCATATTACTACCAAAAATCCATAAATCATAACAACATGCATAAAAACCAAAAGATGAACCAAAAATCAAGAAACAAAAGCTAAAGCTATGTTACTAACTAAAATCATAAAAACCATAA